>JAIUND010000106.1:0-117414 GCA_034699125.1 Gisinianus flammeolus | reverse complement strand
AATGTAAATCCCATCCCATCCCATCCCGCACTACTTTATTATTTGTCCGTCCCATCCCGCGTGCGGGATGGGATGGGGCGGCGGGATAGGGACGATCCCATCCCAAATCTCATGCCTAGTTTGTATGCATGGGTGTGAATTATGAGCATTATATATTGATTAAAAAAAATCCAAGTTTAATATTTCCACCTTAAACTAAACCTACGAAAAGTCTTTGGGTTCATATGCGTAGGCGAAAATACATTGGTTCCTTAAACCAAAAACAAATGATTTTGTTTGTTATTGTGTGGATCAAAGAGTGTTTATTGTAAGGACAATATGATCTGTGTACGTCTTATGATTATAATCTATCATTTATCATTGTAGTTGATGATCTCTCTCTACTTCATGTATGTACTTTGAGCAAAAGTAATTTACTCTTTTTTTCTCCCGTCAACTAAATAGTTTACAGTGTTTATACATATATTAAAATCCAAAGGATGTGTTTTAGTCTATATAGTACAATTTTTTTTGGTTGGAGAGTCGTTGCTAACCTTAAATATTCTCGTTCGCTAAGTCCATGTATATGCACAAGAACTAAATCTATCAATAAGCACTATATAGAGAGAAAAAAATGTAATGAAGAACAAAGTCATGAATCTGCGATTCGGATCTGTAATTAGAATTGGAAAGAAGTCCAGAGCTTTTAAATTATACGTCTTGGGAATTTGATTGCAATTAACCATACATTGAAAAGTGAAAAAGCTTTGTCTATCATTCATGCTACACTTGTTGAAACATGCATGGTTTTCCGTACAATTATATATGAGTACGCGGAAAAAATGACAAGAGTCGAATAAAATATGTGTAATAGAATCGTGCTGACTAAATTGAACACTCGTAAGTTTGTAGGTACATTTTTTTCCGAATCTATATATCTACACAGTCAGTATTGTACTGTGATAGTTAAATCTTCTAGCCCACAGCATGAATCTGGATAAAAACTGCAAAGGCTCTTATTATTATTTTTTTTTTTTAAATATAAATGCTAACCTTTAGAGGCCTCTATTCAACCATCGTCCTATCAACACCAGCATCTGTATGTGACTCCGTGTACAACAATTGCAAAAATATACATGTTCACCAATGTTAACTAGCTAAATGTCAGAATTCAATTTGTACAGTGTACACTTACTTGTGTTATCGACGATACGATATGACAAGCCTTTATCTGTTTTTTATATGTATCTTCTATAATCTTCCACCTTTTGAAGAGTGAAGAGTTATTAGTTATTGGATTTTTAATGTACGAACAAACGAATGACGTTGACTTATGACTCCATGTGTGTGTGTGTGTGTGTGTGTGTATGTGTGGATAAAATTTAAATATTCATGACTTTCTTGTTCAGGAGCAGTAAAAAAAATATCATTGAATATATGTGCATATATGCTATTAGTATGATTCTCTCCAATAGACTTATTCCTGGAGGAAAAAGGACAGCGGCTGTAAACAATGTATATACATGTAACAAATGATATGGTGTGTAGTTGATTTTGTAAATCTCTATGTATGCATGTACTAATGGTAATGGTTGTTTTCTCAAATCTTTTGTATGTTCAACTAGGATTTTAGTAATAGAGCGCAATTACACTTTTCCTGGCGCTAGCAATATACAAAGACATTATTTAAGGGAAAAAATCAAAGTAGTAATAGAATAAATAAAGGTGAGGAGGAAGGTGAATGGATATATTATTATATTAAATGTATATAATATATAATATCTAATATTGATGATATTACATATGATTACTTTGTACTTTTGGTGATATCGCATTCGTATGAGTTCGTAGTTCGTTCGTTGTGTTCTTCCATGAAATAATAATAATTGTGGACGTATAGTCCTTGAAGTGGCATTATACTAATTTTCGTTCCCTATGATGAGAGTGAAATACGTAATTGAATTACATGTATGTATTACTTTGTACGTCGTTCACAATCACATGTAGCTCAGCACTAGCTGTATGTAATTTACCTGTATGTCCTACGTATGTATATTCATTTTCATGCACACGCATTTCCCTTTCGTGTCTATCTATATTGTGATGTCCCTGTAACCTGTAATGTGTCTTTATCAAAATACATGATATTTCTTCAAGTATGTAGTATGTACATACTTATTAAGGTTACCCGTATACGTACACTGAATATGTACAATTTGTGTATAGACCATACACACTGTATGGAGGAGAGACAAGTTTGTGAGAGCTCTCAAAGTCAAAGTGGACGAAACTCTTGGATTATTATCAGTTATTTGAGCGAAGAGCACACACACACACACATGTGTGTGTGTTTATGTGTGTTATACCATTGCAGCTGTTTACTGATTGTTGTTCCGTACTTCTTCTTCGTCTTGGTCGTATATGTCTTCAGTTGGGCTTTGGCCACAATCTTCAAATATTTTATCTGAATATAAACTTATTACCTTCATGCATGATTTTGTTTGTGTGTATGCCTTTTGCCTATACTGTTGTATGTTGTGTTGGCGTTTTAAAAGTAATAACTCTGATTCTTATAAGTAATAACTCATACAAGTCATAGATTCTAACATAAATTTGTAGACGTAGAGGGTCAATATATGTGTTTATTATTTGTCTATGTACATATTGGTTGTAGGTAGGGAGCAGTATTTAGTATTTTACGTGATCAAAAAATGTGAATTCCTAATGGGCAGCTTGTTAGAGTGAGTCCAGCAGTGTACATACAAATAACGTTCGTGCTGGTTATTTTGCCGAAATTATTATAATAATATTAGTGTAATATAAATGTAGAGTCTTTAGCAGGATAGTTTTAGTTGTTACACATACATTATTATTATGTATTTTAAGTATAGTATTACGGCGGAATGCCAAAGGTAAATCGACAACTGTTACAAAGTCAAAGTCAAAGCCGAAGAAGAAGAGAAGAGTTAGATTCGTCTTTACATTATTGCTATCCTCGGCAACGACGACAACGACGTCGTAATAATAATCACTCTATAGCATTGATAACACGTCTCTTCATGTTGAAACAGAGCTGTGATTGTAGGATTGTGTGGAAATTTGTGTTCGACTCTCAGCAGTTTCTGGATGGCCAAGTGATTACCTTGTACTCTATTTTATTTCCATGTGTTTGACGTCGTTATTTTTCTTTATTATTATTCATTCAAAAATCTCTATATCCTGAGTATTCTAATGAAACATAACGACAAGGCCTTTTTATTAAAATTTGATCGCTCTGTTTCTGTTGCATGTATAGTCAAGTTGAGTTTATTAAATGAACCTTATTTTATTGTTTGAATTTGGTCTGGGAGGCGAGAAGAAGGATTTTTTTGAGTGAGCTAACCCTCACAATTTGAAGTGCTAAAATTCAGAGCAAGCAATTGACAGTTTGCAGTTGGAATTTAGTTTGTACTACAAACTTTGTAGAGACAGTTAACGACATTTTAAAACAAATTCATGTTGTTGTGTGGTGTGATTTTAGGATACCAATTGAACTTTGGATATTTTAGTCTTGTTCTATAATAATTGAATTTACATAACACATCTTATTGTTTGTGTATAATTTGTGAATTTTTAATCCACTTTTACTGTGTGTTTTTCCATTTGAAGTGTAACGTGTAAGTTTGTAAGTATTTCTATATATATATATATAAAAGTTTGATTTTCAAGTAAGTGTGTATCGATTCGTCGTCGACATCCAATTTTCTCCTTTTCAAACATTTTTTCAAAGTGAGAGTTGGAAAAAATGCAGGAGCTTTTTATTTTCTTTCGGCGTAATTGATTAATTAATGTGTGCAAGAAGTGACGTCGTTTGTGGTTTTTTGTGTGGTTAACCAGAATTTTTTTTATTTGCCTATACTCTTATTTCTTGTGGAGCTATTGTTTGTTCCTTAAATTGGATTGAAAAAAATGGATTTGCATTAATATTCTGTTAATATTTTTCTAGTGAGCTTTGCAGTTTTTATTGATGTGAAGTGTTTTGGTATAGTCAAGTTGGTAGCAGAAGGAAAAACATGGCAAGAGTTGATATGTTGATTGTTGAAGGGAGGAACAAAGCACAATGATTTGACTTGTGTTGTATGGTGTATGCAAAGCATGTTTCTTGATTTTTAACTTCTTTTTTTTTGATATTATAAAAGACAACAATACGCAAGCAGGCAGGAGCAAACTTACACACAGTGAAAACACAACGCCCATCCGACTGACACGAACATTTTAACTGTTTGTCAGCTCGTCCTCATCCCCCAGAATATTTGTAGTTGCCACAGTAGAATTTTAAACTATTTTCCATCCAACAGTCGCCAATGCTATTTTAGATTTAGAATGATAGAACAGAGTCCAAGGGGAAAAATGTACACGTTTTGACATTTCAAACTCGTGATTGATGATTGATGTACATATGAATTCAAAGAATTTTAATTGATTTCTGAACATTTACAATAATTTAATGTGCATATATTACCAGACCCATTTTAAAAATAAAACTTAAATAAGTCTAGGATTTCTTTATTGAATTAAAAAATGTATCTGTAAATATGTCATGTAATGGTGTGTAAAAATATGTATATGTAGGGATGTGGGTACATATATACATATTTGAAATCCAAGCTGTGGAACGACAATGTTCATAAGCAAGCAAGCATGAAAGTTATTTCTTGTGTGGAATTTGTCGAGTAATTAAACTGACATTTGAATAAATAGAAATAGAATATTATAATTATTATGTGTGAATATAATTATAGGACATATTCAATCATGTTCATTTCTATTTACACTAGTATAAAATTTTGTACATTTGAAAGAATATGTGAAGGTTTCCGTGTTTTAATATCAAAAAAGTCACAATAATTAACACGAGATTCTCCAAATTCAGATGTAGGAAAAAATGATTTGATGATAAAATTCTGTCGTATCTGATTTGAATTTAATTTAATTCTGTTTTTTTATCATTTGGTGAGATGACTTTGACTGTAAATTGTACTTTTGCCCTTTATATAGTTACCTACTTTGAAAGGATATGGATGAAGATTTTGGTTTTATGGAGCGTCGGCCAGCGACAGTACCAGGAAAAATGAAAAATGAGCACGGGAAATTGAAATTGACGAATGGTAAGTGTATGACTTGTATGAGTGACTATGGTAATGGCAAAGAGAGCACAAAATCAACCTCCACCCTGCAATTCCTGAATTGGCATGACGTAACCTCCGGTTCCGTTTCTATTATTCTATTTGATTACTGTTGACAATAATCAGACTACATCTCATCCCTCTCTCTCTGTCTCTCTCTCTCTCTCTCTCTCTCTGTCCTCTGTAAAAAAATATCAGTGTATATGTATGTTTTTGTCCTATATTTACGCGTTTTCTATAGAATTTTTATTATATTATTTCAAACACACACACACACAAAGCATCCACACACGATATGTGGATGCGGACGTAGATACAATGTGTAAAGTATAAGCCAAGTAATGTGCTGTGTAATGATGCTCAGCACACGAGCTTACATGTATACATATAGAAATGACATGTACACTTTCCACATACATTTACATACTATGCTCACAATAATTACCAATATTATAATGGTATTAATTTTGTTATCTTTTGAATTTGTGCAGGCGGAGTATCAGACCAACTAGATCAGTCATTGAGGACGCTCACAGTCTCTTTATCTAGTGATTCTTCGGCTGCTTTAGAAGAGAATAATTCTGAGAAAGAGGAAAACAATAACTCGTATAATAGTAAACCATCGGAGAACGGTGACAAAATGCTAAAACATATGAAGAAAACCTCAACGACCACAACAACTCCAACCAAAACGCCAACAACAACAACAACTGTAGGATCTGGAAATGGAATGGATTCTTCAACTGCTCTACCGAAATCAACTAATAATAATAAGACACCGATTGAAAATCCTACTACTGTATCTCCATCCACTGGAACTGATAATCAAGTCCCATTACCACAGGTAAATACAATTTTAATCTAATGAAATATGTGTCTGGATTTCATTTTAAGTTTAAAGTCTTACTAAGTTTTGTAAAGGAACCCCAATTCTCTTGTTTTAATTCATTTTATTTATTTATTTGTTTCTATAGAGATTTGTCGTAAAATATTTGGGGTACCGGGAAACGAGTAACTTGTGGGGTATTAAATATACACGTCGTCCCGTGGATGAAATGGTAGCAGAAGCAAAATCAACATTGTCTAAGAATACGGATAAATCATTAGCTCTCTTAAAACTGGAAGTGACTGAAAATGGTATTAGTGTAGGTCCGATGCCACAAAATAATAATCCAGAATTCCTAAGTGGGAAATTTGCTATAGAAGCAATATCATATGGAGTGCAAGACTTAGTATACACACGAGTGTTCGCCATGATTGTTGTAAAATCAGCTTTGGTCAGTGAGGGTCAAATTCGACTATCGGATATCCAAAAGCAGGCAGCAAATGCAGGAAACGGGAATGGAGTTCCAAATGATGCTTTACCATTTCGTTGTCATGCATTCGTTTGTGACTCTCGTGCTACAGCTCGTAAACTCACATACTCTTTAGCTACGGCTTTCCATACATTTTCTAAACGCGTGAGTGACGGGAAAATTATACTGGAGAAACCTAAAAAGTTTGCTATCGATTTGAGGTCACCAGAAGACATTGAAGCGGATCTGGTGGATTCCGAAGCATGATTTCCGAATTCTTCCTCCCAGTTAGTAGTAGTAATATTAACAATTGTTTTAAATCATAAGTACAATCCATTGTTACCACTATTTTTAATCCACACAATCTACATCTCAACCATACCGACAGAAAAAAAACTATTGAATCGGCCGTGATTTTCCTTGTGATCAATTCAACTACAGAACATTTTAGTTTTTTAAAAGTTGTCTCTAGTTTCTACAATCTAAAAAGTTTATTATTATGAGACAATTTGAAGAAAATATCGTTTTCTTGTTCCATTTCTGTCAGATTACACTATATACTGGTATATGGAAAATGATCAAGCTTTGTGTAAACCGTCTTAAGAAAAGAAAGAAAGTCAACATAAGAGATTGAGTGCAAATTAATTAAATACCTATATAGAGAAAATAATGTGAATTTGTTAAAATAAGTAAATGCAGTCTAGATGATTTCATTTCCCAAAGGATTTTATCCTCTGTGTGTAAATTGAAGGAATTACTTTTCCAGTGAACTTGAGAATTGAGAGCTCGTTCAAATCAATACTAAATAATACTAATATTCCAAAGAAAATTCAAACAGTTCGGAAAAATGTATCTTTAATTAATACAGTTTGAATGTCTCATTTGTGTTATGCAAGCGTATGGAGTGTACAAGTGAATACAAATCATAAAAAGCGTCACAAAAATCATCTTTTTCAGATGTGTTTGATATTTTTAGTCCATTAAAATGGCTAACAAATATAACATGAACTTAGGTATTACTGTTATCCATTGAAATGTTATCATTAGACCTTTTATTACTTTATGTACGTTTAAGTTTTTAATGTTTTTAAATTTTTTAATTGTAAATGTATTGTTTGGAAATTCTTACTGCTCTAGTTCGTTATGTTTTGTTGCAATATATATTTATCCAGTCATTAATAAACTCGTACGTTTACCTTTGTAAAATGGAAAATGTCCTTCTTGTCATCTTCAGTAATCATCATGTGTAACTCCATCTTCTGCTGGAAACGCCACCAACTGCATGGCAACAAAGGAAACGAGATGCCATGTTTCATTTCAAAAGAAAATACTGTGAACATTTTTGGTTGACAAGTTTGGGATTTCCTTAAAAAAAGTGAATGTAGTTGTAGTTAGTTGTAGCTCAAGTATTACATCCCTAGTTTGTATGCGATATCGATAGAATACACTACCAACTATTGTAATACAGATAGTTAAATATGAAGCATAAACTGTAATTGTACGACGACTTTCCCACACATCCAAGAAAAATGAATGAATGAATATTTGTATTTCAAAAATCATTACAAAATACTATAAGTATATTTTGTATATTCAGTGAAACTATTTTTTATCAACGGAAACAGAGATTGCACATGGTAAATTGTCTAGAGTCTCATTCTTTCGCCTCAAAGATAAGATTCCCGAGTACATTTACACTGAACACTCGTGTATACTGATAACAATCGATGACACCAGAAAGAAATGCCGCAACATCCTACATCATCTTACATACATATATCGTATGTACAGACAAATGACAAAAATTTAGCTGCATAAATTGAAGTACGTAGTGTGAACAACGAATGAAATATGTATGTATGTATGTATGTACATGTAAAACATTTACGTTAATTTGACTACAGAAACACGTTTGAGTCGGACAAAGTAACGCACAAAGCACGATTTCAAATTTTAAGGAATTTATATACCATGAGAAATGTACACAAACCTATCATATCTATCTTATTTTACCGTATGTATTTCGCAAATCTACAAATATTACACTAGACTCCCAATCATATAGTCAAATGTACACACTCCTAATGAATATTGTCAGTTTCTCATGTTCTTCACACACATATACATATACACCACACACACACATGGTGGATATGTATGAATTATAACTTACTCATAATATTCAAATCTACTAACCATTAATTTGACATTAGAATTACATTAAACTTTACACTGAGGGTGTGAAACAACGGGAAACAGACCAAGACAAACGCACATTTAAATTGGAAAATCTTCGCTTCAAATTTTTAGCTATATGGTGGAGTGGAAAAAGTGTCAAAATATCAGCGTTGCTTGTTTTGAGCTTAGTAATTCCTTTGGAAAATCCGAACACAAACTTTCAGACACCTACACAGCCTCAAATACGAGTACAATTCCTTGATTGCCTTAAGCATCTGACATTTGCCCTGAGCTCAGACTATTAGTCTGAAGACAAAAGTCCCTATGTACACGTTTTATTAGCTATAACAATAAAATTTTATTTCTACTAATGCAGCATTATGACTTAGTTTAGTGTTCATGTATAAACTTAAAATGTGTCCATAAAAGTAAAAAACACATGAATAAATACCCATTAATAACAAAGGGGTGCGAGCGTAGAATGATTCATGTACAGATGACAATGCAAAAAAAATGTAGTGTTTCCCATTTGGGTATATACTTACAGTCCGAAATTACAAAAAAATTATATTTTTTATTTCACTCTTCTTTATTTTGCAAACTAGTAGGAGAAGATTTGACACGAAAGAAGTACAAAATGGGAGACAAATTAATCCTCAGCCAGAAATAGTAGATATAAAATTGAGACAGCATATACAGGAGAAAAAGGAAAACTTAATTATATGAATAGAAGTAAAAGTCAAAATAAAAGTAAATGTCTCCTAGAATTTTAACAAACATGTTTAATTGTAATTTACTAATTATGATACTGGGTAAACTATTTTAATTATTATCAAACGCGACTGCGACAAATAGTGATGGCACTTGTAAATTCTCCAATATAAATGTAACTATCAAAAGATACTAGGAGAAATATTTAGGATTTAAAAGTTTAAAGATGGATTTATAAACAAATCATTTGTAAATTCAAAACAGAAGAAAATGAAGACGCGTTAAAGTGTTTTTTGTTCATATAGAAAAATGGAAATGGAAAGTTCAAACCCCTTTTTTTTAATATCCTCGCACAACTGACAAATAAGTATTGAGCTCTCAAAAATGTACATGTACAAATAATGTAACATTTTAATGTTATATGTAATATAAGACAATAATAATTACAGCAATGTAATCAAACTACATGCCATTAAATACGAATCGTGTTTTTTTTTAGTTTGTTTGTTTGTATAGATTGCAAATATCAATTTTCAATTTTCAATCAGTAATATCAGACCCACTAAGCACCTTGGGTATAGTGTATGTAGAATGCTCCATGTTATTCAATCATAATAACCATCTTCACCCATTTTTTTGTTTTCATTTTCCTTCAGTTATTTTCTTACAAAACATATTTAAAGATCATTCTTTTTAAAACAAAAAAATTCTCAAAAATATCGACGAATTTATTTTTATTTGGACGGCTACTACTTAATTTTAATGATTAATACTTTTGAAATCTTTTTCAATTTTATGCTGCGGGTACTGCGGCGGCTTCATTTTTCTCTGGGATAACGCCAAAGTTATCGTTCAGGTTGTAAAAAGTTGGTGCCATTTCACATGGGATAGCGTCATCAACACGGGCACAAGTGAAAGATTCCTGGATTCAAATAATTGGGGTTTTATTAGTCAGGTAATTCACACTAATGCGTCAAAAAACAATCGTATTGTGTGATGTGTGTGGGACTTGATTAATTAATTACCTGGTTGAAGATGGTCTCTTCTGGGCAGATGAATGACCATTTGTACATCTTTTCAGTGCCATCGGGGAATGAAGCTGGGAGACAGACGTGGAAGACCTATATAAACAGAGATATAAGAAAGATTGAGAAAATGGAAGATGGATCGAACGATTGTAAGTATGTACACACGATATTTTTTTGTCATTCATTCCGTTTTTATGAGACAACCACATTTCATTGACAAGCAAGTAGAATTTTTCCGTAGATAAGTAATATGGATTGCATTATTGCAGCTTTTCCATTGTGTTGGTGTTGTATGCAAGTATATACTATAATGTGAGAGACTTCTCAAGTATTAAATTAAATGCTTCATCTTTTTTGCCTATTACAAACATAACCCACGTTGTTGCATATTACTCCATGCATCTTCATTACGCATTTCTTGTCTACGCTCAAGTCATAGTCTCTATCTGTAATCTGTAAGTATTTATATTTGTGTGTTTTTTTTCTCACTTGCCTGCAACGTCTTTATGAGTTATCACTCACAATTGAACATTTTTTCTGTGATTCTGTGTGTGTGTTTCAAATTTTAGCGAGTCTGAGTTTGAGTAATTTTTTTACAAGTAAAACTAAACATAAAAGTTGACATTTATTCTCAGCAAGTAAACGCATGTAAACTGAGGAGAACTAGTCAAATGTGGAAATGTGTATATATAAAAATATGATCAATAAATGTATGACTTTGGTCTATACTTGTTATTGTTAGTGCAGCACTTGTATAGTAGTAATAACAATAAGTTTACATGTTAGGCAAGAAAAAAATGTATAGTTGAATGGCTCTGACATTAACATAGTTTTCCCCTGCCAACTCAACTGACTTATCATCAACAATCATCTTGCTTTCAAATATTTTCTTGTTTGTAACACATGCTTTTGTACTTGCTCTTCTTCCTACAGTATAAACTTGACAAATTTCCTACCAGGTATTTGCTTACATAATCTCTTACAAAAAATAATAATGTAGTATTATTACGTTGTTGCTGTTCTTTTTATGATTTCTATGTGTTATCTGCATGTATATTAGTACATTTGATTATGTAAAAGGAAATAAATACCTGTATAGTAATCAATATTAAACTTGCAAGAGACAAGCATCTATCTATCTGTATGTGATAACGAATACTCTGTATTTTGAGAATGAGAACATGAGCCGTTTTGCCTTTGGCCCATCTTCAAATTTCCATGCACACAAGCAGCTACATGTTTTAATCACAAACACTATTGCAAGTGCTCCTCGTCAGTTACATTCCTCAAGAAATTTTAATTTTCTGAACCAATTTACACATTTATATCATCATCAACCAATTTTTCCTTCTTCCAGTGACTGTCTGCCTGAATTTGAACAATTTTTTAAATACTAGTGTAGCATAAAAAATGCATGTACCTAATGTAATGGTCACTTGGCTATTGAAATTTCCGTACTTTGTGTGTCTAGAGATATTTTAATGGTGTATTGTAAAATGTAAATATAGGAAATGTGTATGTGGGATGTGGGAATGTAAAATTTTCGAATGTGCATTATTTGTATTGATGAAATGCTCTTATATATTATGTACTTGTACGAAAATGTATTTCTCTAATCCAACTGACAGAAAAAAGTGTAAGTAGCCAAGTACAAGAAAACAAGGTATAGTCAAAAAAATGGGGGAGCTGAAGAAATCGTACAAGATAAAAGCAGCTATGGCTTTCACTGTCTATTTATTTATATATGTATATAAATATAGAGCGTATGTATTTACAAATATCATACATTTCCATATGATTGTCTTGCATTGTTTGAACTAGCATCTCTCACTTGAAGATTTGTAATTTTGAATATGTGTGTGCGTGTGTGTGTGTGTGTGTAATGTCCATTTGTATTATCATGACTATCTATATCTGTATCTCTGTGTATTTTCACGTCTATTTCTATTTCACTGTCTATTGTCTGTTGTGTGGAGGAAAAAATGGAATGTGTAGAGGGAGTTGAACTAAATAGAAAATGTCTTCCTGATCTGAACAAATCATGTGGAAAATCATGATGAAGATTGACGTGAATCTTTAAACTGTCAGACGTGTCCATTGTACAGGGGAAAAGCAACGCGTGTCTCATCTTTTTGATATGCGGACTTTACTTTTTTTCTTGGCTAACCGTAAACTGTAAGCTGTGTATATAGGGATAGAGAATATTAAATAGTAGCTGAACTATGAAATGGCAACTCGAATTTAGGACTGTCTATTTATATCGGCTGATGAGAATGATAATTCATAATGGTTGATTGTGTGGGCATATTCTCGAGAATCTCAACTGAGAAACTCTCGAGAGTATGTGTGTGTGTGTGTAGAAAATAAAAGTGTGTAAAGTGATGGGGATGTCCGTGTACAAATGTATTATTATGATTGTACAAAGATCTGTACATGTGAAACTATTGAGGACTTGAGGAAAAAGACCTTCCTCACATACTCAGACTTGAAAATGTCCCGATGAGCTCATCACAATTAACTTGAGAGATTGTAAACATACTAAACACAATATTATCATTACATTGTATTAAGGGTGAGGATAATTATCCTCACTTTCTGAGACTCTGAGGATCCTCTTAACAGAATAAAAATGTTCACAAGGACAATTTCCATCGAAAATTGAAAGTGAAAATAAATACAACAAAAGAGAAGAAGACAATGTTGGGTATGTTTTCAAATTATTTCTCTACTCAAGTTAGTTTTGATGTTGATTCTTTAGCTCATTTTTTTCATATTTTGTCAATGAGTCATTTGATTATGAAGTGTATGAACTGTGTCTTAATCTACTCAGCATTTTCAATGACTATACAGTATGCAGTGCAATGTCAAATAATCACAAATAATGAATACAAATACACTTTCAAGTTCTAACCTGGCAGTCGTTTGCAACGTCAGCATAATAGCCTAGAAATAAACACACAATTCCAAGTTAGCTTCCATCGTATTGTTATTATTAATAGACACACGCATTTAAAATTAATCAAATCATAATTATGAGTTTAGGATTCAAAAATTTTGATTTGAGGCTTTTAAATCTATACTTGGGACGAGAAATGTAAAATGTTATTCTATACTGAAAATGAATCCTCAAATGATGATTACACTCATCTTCCAGTAAACACTAAAGGTTACTGTCCTTGCTCATAATTCTCATGGTAATCAAACTTGGATTAATTTTACTACAAATTACAGAGGATATCCTAATTTCAATTTCCCAGGCTCCCAATGTAAAAATTGCTATTCATTTTTTTGGGGAATGTCCTCTAAAAAAACAACTCTATATGCTGTAAGTACTGTACAAAAGTGTGTACACTGTACAGTCTTTTTTTTACTTGAGCTTAATTGAATAAAAATTGAGCCATGGGACAAAAAGAAAGACAATGGTATATTTGGGGACAAAATTTCCTCTGTCTGTATAGAAATGAACATGCTAAAACTGATTAATACTGATTACCGTAAGGTCGTCCATCACAAGAGAATGAATCTACAATGTTGGCCCGGATGCTGGTAGAGTTTGATGGGAGTCCCAATGGCTGCTCTTCAAAGCCTTCATCTTCTGATGTTTGACGGGCTACCTGTAAATTCAGAAATCATAAATGTTTTGTGTCTTTTAGTCTCGAGTCTTAAAATATTTATGAATAATTGAAGAATACTTGAATTTCCGGAAATTACCCAATCAATGTCTGTTCTGTACATACATGGGAAAAACTCTGAATAATGAATAACCTATAATCAAAACCTGATAAGAAGAGACCTATTGATTGACTTAACAATTTACAAACCCTACCAAAAACAAATCTGTATGAAGTAATAGAGAGAGAGAGAGATCATCGCATGAAAATTCTAAAGAGACTCATAACAGGGTTCATTAAATTAATAATGTACATGTGAGCATCCGTAAATGAGTTGAAGAATCTACATTGTCTATCTGTACTACATGATGGTCGTCAAGAGACGTAATAATTATCTATTATCTCGCAAATATAATATAACATTACTCCATTGTCTCGTCTCCGATGATTTTCCATACCACTCAAAAAATGAGCCTCATATTCGAGTATTTTCAATTCATATAGACTTGGTAGCCCATGAGATTGTCATAACACGTGTGTGCGTACATAATGAAGAGGATAATGAATAAATTACATATTACATATTAAAGATCTACCATATCTATGCGTATCGAGAATCTCAGTCTACACATACACACACACACACACATTGTGCTTATCATGTATGGTAAAGTTCCATGCTCTATAACGGCATATCATATTAAATACGAGTGAATGAATGGGAATAATCTCATAATGCCTTCAAAAATCTCATCTTACGGATGATTGTGTCTGTATGTGTGTGAGTGTGTTGTTACGTTAGTGAGGCGCATCTATCTGTCTATCTATCTATCTATCACTTTCACTTCCATCTTACCTCGTGTTACCTTCTTCTTCTGCATGTTCGTCTTATTTTTCTACCTGAGCCCTGTATTTACTGTCCAACTATCTCATACATAATAATTCTATTATGTATTGTATATTTTCTGTGTGTACAATCCACAATGAAGATTTACACACATATTTTTTTCTATTCTAGAGTCTGTCTATTAGCCTCGGGTCTAATCTCTACATGCATTTAAGAGAAGAACAAAAAATCCATATGTATCGTAATTCATAATTTGTAATCATACTCGGATCTTTTTTTTTATTTTCGCATGCTTACGATTAGATGAGTACACACTACTACACACACATCTTCATTGCTACTTGACTGCTACTTAATACCTACCACATGAGTTTATTTCATCTCCTCTCTTGTCACATTCGGCACATTCTCTATATATGTGTCCTCCGTTTACTATCATTTTCAGTCAGAGCGACCATCCTTTGGATTGGTGACTGACTCAGAATTATTACGAATTGCACATTGCAAATTGTGAATTATCGCGGATGGCACTCTGTTCACTGTTCTGACAAATTCCCAATGTGTAAAATCCCTCTATCTTGCATTCCCTCGTGTGTCTATGTCTATACTCTTTACAGTTTTGCAACCAAGGCAAAAAAAGACATGTTATTAAGATCTTATGGTGGATTTTAAATGAAAAAGAAAGAGAAGCATATCGATAGATAAATATTGTTAAATCCTTCTATTATATTTTGGGAATACAATATGACATTGCTCGTAAGTACATCATACAAGAGAGAGAGAGAGAGAGAGAGAGATTGTGATTGTTCACACACGGCATGAGATGAGACAACCACAGTCACTAAGCATAGTTTTGGATGGACAAAATATGTGTAAGGAAAATTCGCTGTGTCTATCATTTCTTTCACTATGGTTGATGACAAAAAAGGTCATGAGGTTAGGATTTAATCGATAGATTCTTAATAACAAAGTACCTCACGTCCTTCTATATATCACTACAATTACAATTAATACTTTATAGGACAAAGATGGACTTGAGTTTCAGCGAGAAGATTTGATATATAAATCTCCCTGTGTGTATTACATAGCAATAAGTTCAATACACACAGAAAGAAAGAAAGAAAGAGAGAGGGAATTGCCATAGTCGGGTATGTATTTTAGTGTTTATCTGATAGAAAATTAAGGTAGGTAATTCAAATTTTTCCTTGTGTTTAGAGTTTATAGAATGAAATAATTCAATGTATATCTGTAAAAGCTGACAGGTTACGGAGAAATCAGAAAATCAGAGAGCACTAGAATTTTTTTTTACCTAACTAGTAACTTGTTGTACCTATTTAATATGCATGATAAATCGTCGTAATCTTTTCAATAATGAAAGGTTTATGTCAAACCAGAGCTTAAAAAAGAAGCTTAAAAAGATTTACTCCCTCATTATGAGGACAGGGGACTCACTTTAAAGACAGTCAAAACTGAAGGAAGATTCTCAAGTGGCAAATTGTACACACTTTCCTTTTGAAACTGTCGCATCCCCGTGACCATTTAAATCATCAAATCTTCTGACTACTGTCGCCTCTCATCTCCAATTATTTATCATCACTTTACTAACTTAAGACTCATGTCATCCCTGCCCTATACACATCTACTTCCCCATAATAAATAAATTGCACTTCTCACAATTCTCAATATATAACATGTGGAGCTGACCATAATACATTTTCAAGTGTATATAAAAACACACAAAAATAACAAAACAATTGAAAATAATAGTCAAATGATGTATGTGAGCGATGTAAAGTGAGTGCCTAATTCTGACAAATTATCTTATTAGCTCCTCTCTTTTTTTGTGTTTAATAGCTTCTTTTTTTCCCTTTTTGCTTTCTCCTGCATGAACTTGTCAGTACTTTTCGACTTCACCTAAACTCTGCATCTGTATATTGCATTTCCTGCTCAGATTTCCGAGTTTCGTCTCATCTGAAGAGCATGAACATTAAAATGCAAAGCTTGTGTCTGAATGTGACAAAAACGTCGTTAAAAAACTTGAAGAAGAAAGTAAAACTTGATTGTGGAACAATTATCACTCTCTGTGTACAAAGTTCCCCAGTTGTCGTGTGTATTATAGTTTTACATGAGATTAAATATTTTTTCCTCACTGTGACGGTAAATATGTGTGTAACATATAAAAATGGTGAAGAAAACATGACAAAAAAAGGCATGTACGACTATACACGAATGAAAATGAAAAGATAAGAGAGATGAGATGAGACTCCAAGTGAAAATTCTGTCTTACATCTCACCCATCAGCTCACACACACAACTCACGCTCTGACTGTCCTGATTTATGCACAATATTGTAATTATAACAAGGAGTGCACAGTGATACACGAAATAGGTTTTAATTATAATTACCAACTATTAACACGATCATTACTGATTCCTCTATTCTAATTCCTCTTCCTATATATATATAATATGTAGCTCTGGCTATGGCCAAAATCTTGAGATAGGAGGGATGAATGTACGTATAGATATAACTAACAACAATGGAAGAAGAAAAAATCCTTCAACTTACCCGAACACTGGGTGAAGCCATAGCAATGGCGGCAAAGAGAGCAACAGCTGTAAATAATAATCACCATTATAATATTTTTTGAAGTCATTACACATTCTACATCATACTAAACCATATGAAAGTATAGTAGTTAAATAATTAAAAAGGGAAATCCAGACTAATTCTTAGTGTAAATACATGCATATTTCACTTTTTTTTAATATCATACTGCCACTTCCCCGTGTTTACGTTCAAAATCATGCAGACAAAACATATATAGACATGTACTTGTGTGTGGAATATATACAGGGGATTGAACAAATAAAAGCTAATCACTCATGAAACAATGGACGTATGTAGATGTGGGGGATTCTTTCTTGTATATATACGGGTGTTCAATGGATGCAAAAGGAAACGAACTATATATATATAGGAACACAATTGATTACTCATGACAGTTATGATCGATTATGTATATGTAACAGAGAATAACGTTATAATTGTATACTCGATTAAAAACAAGACAACAAACCAAAAAAAACAAAAGAAAAAGAACGACAGGGGAAAATTAAGGATTGGCTTTTTATCAAATGTATCAAAAGGGCTTTGAGTCTTTTCATGTGCAATTTGAAGTCACCAGGGAGTCTGATTATACAAGAAGAGATTCTAATGAATGATTAATAACTCAATATATTGACTAAAAATTGACTCAGGTGATGAGACGGGGTTGATCTCGAAGCATTTAGCAAAGAGAGTCTTTTCACACAGTATGTGTTACATATGGGAAAGTCTATGATGAGCAAACTACAAATGGAAATATATATAATGATATGTATATAATGATTTTTTCTTACCGACGGCGACGTAAAGTTTCGACATGATGATGATGTATGTGTATTTGAGAACTAGAGGGTTGAAGCTGACTAGCCTAAAAATATGATAATAATAATAAAAAATATAAGAGAAATATATTTTACACGTATAGGGAGAAAACAAGAGAAACAACAAAACAAGTACAGATAACTAATAGCTTATGTAACGTCCAAATGTTCAATGTACATGTGCACAGGGATTTACATAATGCACATTAGGTACACAGGAGGAAATAAAGGATTGTATATACAGAGTATTGAACTATAAGGGTAGGGAAATTGAGAGTAAAACAATTAGGGAGATGGAGATGGGTATAATAAATAATCCAGGGTAAACTCGTTAGTGATAATCCAACACTTTGCCTTCTCCAAAAAACTCACTCTCACTTTTTTTTTATACTTGAAATGAAAATAAAAATATTGATAGTTTTCGAATGAACACTTTGTGATTTTGTCCAGAACAAAAACAAACACACTTTGTTTTCTATAAGAAAAAAAATCCAAAAAAATCCACGGTGCTCAGTCAAATGAGCATAGAGTCAGGATGAAGATGAAATCGATTCAAGCGGAACAAAATCGAAAATGATTTTGAAGATACAGTTTATATATTTTTTTTTCAAAATTTTGAGGCGTTTCACTTTTTTTTTTTATCCCACTGTGTGTGTATTGCTGAGTATCCAAATATGTGTGTCGAGTCGAGAGTTTTGAGGTTGAGAGATTTTGTTTGTTTTTTGTTCGTTTTGAATATGAAAAAATGGAAACCCACCTTGTTTTTGGTTGTGGAGATGTGAATTTTGGTTTTGTCCAGGAGAGAAATTACTTGGGATCTTGTTGATCGGGAGGATTGGTTGATTGTGATGCACAGGAGAGTATCTCATTCATTTATATACTCGGGATGTCTACCCATCCCATATACCTTGTCCACATACAGAGAGATGCATCTCTTTCGTCTGTGGGTCCATCCTCATCATCAGTTTCTTCCTTTGAATCTACATACACATGTGAGTTTGTACACGTGAATTTTTACCCTTACATATGCACTACTTACGTTTCTGCTCACTTCTCCTCTCATTTAACTTTTAGCTTTGCAAAGAAGGTACCTTTTCTCTCTCTCTCTTTCTGTACACACTTTTGACTAGTCTTATTCACATATTTGTATATATTTTGGATTTTTGTAAAGCGACTCCATGCGATGGAATCATCATCATATGTATTATCTCACCATTGGCATGATGAGGTATGCAAGAACATGTTGTTGGAGGAGTATGCATCATCGAATCATGGGGGATAGGCATAACATATAACCTCAAGTCTTACATGAGTTATCATCTACATGCTTGCTTGGTATTTCTCATATATAATATCCAAATCTAACGTTATGATTTAGCGGTATGAGTATGAGAAAGAAGTCTTCCACGTTACATCGTCACAAATTATTACTGTCTGTGTGCATAGCTATTCTCATATATATATATATATATAGATAGAAAACGAATCTCCCAAAACTCCCAAGTGCCAGTCTCAAAAGCACAAGCAAAGAAGCCGCATCTCTAATCAACATTGAATTGCATTCCATATGTATGTAATGGAAACCTACTTATATATCGTATGCAAATATACAAATTTGGCCATCTTATTAGCTGTAGTTTTTTCGTCCATCGTCACCATTGTCATCTCAAACAGGGGAGTCATATGAAAAATTAATACCTTGTTGGTCGTTGTCGCGAAAGCATTTTTCTCATTTTTTCCTTTGCTGTTTACCTTCAATCATGTTCAATGTGAATGGGGGAGGATATTCAAATGTTTAAAATTATAATCATGTGAGTGTTTATCGTGTGTGTGTGTGTGTGTAGATATTTCAATGTCCATTTATATTTTCCATTCATAGTGTGTATTGACAGTCGCGACAGTAACTGCTCAATTCCTTGGGAATTTGGATTTCGTGTATTTGGAAAATACGTGCATTTCGTATTAATTAGGAGACTTTTTAAATTCTTTTATGAGCGTGTGCTGGTCAATGTTGTTTTTGTTTTTTTGTTTTTACCAGGTCAGAGTCAATGGAAATGTAGGACTTGGATCTTGAATTTGTCTAATTATATGTCTTAAATGCGAGTGTGCTTATTAGAATTAGAATTGGAAGAGAATCTAAACAGAATCCATGAAAGCTACTAAATTTTATGTGTGTACTAGTTATAAATTAACATTAATACTAAATATTCGATAATGATGTGATAGTCCATGATAACAAATTGATTACAATCAATTTCTCTCTCTCTCTCTTTGTCTCTCTTTTACAATTTAAAAGAAAAGAAGAGTTTTTGATTGAAGGCAGTGTAATAATTGCATCGAGTTCTTCATCTTATTATTTATGTGAAATGCATCTGTTCTGTTGGTAGTTTTGTCGTTGGTAATGGGCTGATATAATGTGGATACGTTACATGATGTATATTTAATCACACATGTATTGATTGTCTGAAATCTGAATGGCACGAGAGAGAAGGAAAACGGGAACTTGGGACGAATCATTTATGTATATTAGGTAATAATATTAAAAGTATACACACAAACATATTTTACATGATAGTATTTTCATGACTTTTTTTTTTCTTCCCATTCCATTTCATTTCACTGCATTGCATTTTTCAAGTCGTATCTCAGACACTTTTAACTGTTTGTCATGCATACGTGCACTGGTATTTAGCATTTATTTAGTATTTACTTTTGTGCATTGTGTTCATTCACATATTTAACACACACACAGGGTGTACTTGCCGTTATTTTTTTTACTGTGGCGGATCGTTCGATCGTGATTCTCTCGTACGTAGAAAGAACATACACACATTTTTTTTTTTCACGGCATTGTTCGACGAGTTAGTAGTGGTATAAGGTAAACAGTACACAAGTATTATTATATATACATTTATTATTGTACAAATTATTCTTATTTCATACAAATAATATATGAATCCTGTACAGATTCAGATAGACATTCGATTATTAGTCACTATTTGGGTGTTATTTTCCTTTGGCATTTGATGTACAGCCATGCAGTCTCTCCCTCTCCATGCAAACCCACCATTTTATAATGATTTACGCAATTTGATACATACAGACTTATTATTATTATTTCTATTATGACACGATTTTTTTGTTCGGAAAGATGCTTTTTTTCTTCGATCTTCTCTGTCGTTCTACCTCTCTCTCTCTCTTTTTTTTCACGAAATATGGAAATCTATGTACGTGAACGCGGCCAATACGATTTTATGATGGGCTTCAATGACCAAAGTGTGCACTGGTCCAATATACATGTATGAAAATTACGCCGTGTATAATGCGTTCACAGGTTTCATATTACATATGTGTGTAGAATTCTTATGCAATCCTCAATTTGATTATACGAGAAAAATCAATCAAATGATCAGTTTTTATACTTCTTTGAAATCGGTTGAATCTGAAGAGAATCTGAAAAAAGATTCATTGAAATTATAAATGAGATCGTTCGTTCTATCAAACACACGATGAAACTGTGGTAGCAAGAATGAATGAATGAGTGAATAGAGAGATTGTAAAAGTGTTCTTAATTCGTATAGTATGAATCACACACACAGTTGAAGATGATAATGACTCGGACAATCCCCGTGGAAATGGAATTGCAAACGCAAGTGAATAAATGAGGGTCTGAGCCTGAGACTATGGCTGAGTGAGAGAATGAATGGACATTCCATATATATTTTACTACACACAATGATTTCATTAGGAACACACACACACACACATACATTTCTTTACGTAATAAATACGTAATGACCACGGTGTGATGCTGATGCTGATGGTCAAAGCGTGAGGGACTCTGTCCCAAACCTTTGGCTTCTCTCTCATTGTGTTTACAGGAATAAGACATTACGTACTGTATACACACACGACACACACACACACTCGAGCACTCGCATATGTACATGTACGAGACGCACCACAAGTTATTAATACATTATTGTACTTTCCTTAACAATGAGATGCTTTGTGCACAGATTTATTTTTGTTATTGTCAGCTCTATACACCTCTCACTGTATAGTACGTGCAATAAACTATGACAATTTTTGCTGTTGCAAATCTCAAATCTGTGCAAAAGCAAATGTAATATATAGGAGGTATCAGTGTTTACACATGTACGAATCGTTTGGTATATATCGTATATGATATGAACGCGGGTAACAATTTCAGTACAAGGTTAAGAGCTATACAGATTTGCCATATATACATTCTCTACTCGGTCCATATATTTTCAATCAGCTTGTCATACTCATCCCCTTTTTTAGGGAGATATATATATATACCATCCATATCTTAATAGAATGTGTGTAAATTGTAAATACTTATCCTCTTTTTTGAAGCTGACAATGAATTCCTATTCTTAATAGTTAATCGTGTCCGCTCAAACTGAGTTAAATACAATCAAAGTTTTCCCAAGCATAAACTTTGACTTCACAATCACAAGGTTCAATTTCAACGCTGTTTTCATCTTCCTAAAAAAATAAAGCAAGGTTGAATATTTTAGTACTATAAATAAATCAATTTTGCAACTTGGTTCTTTTTGATATCATTAAATGTGCCAAACGTTTTTTTTGTAACAGACCTTTGAAATGCAAATCTACAAATTGTGAGTATCCACCCTAAAAATTCATAATTACTCTTAATGTACTATAAATTCTATGAAAATTACTGACGCAACTACGTGTATTTTGCATTCACGCGAATGTACAAAGAGTATAAATATCTGTATATGTATAACGTAAACAGAATAGTGCACGCAGAGACGGAATTTTTTGAGTAAAATAAATGTAAAATGTGGAAAACCTATAAAATGTATACTCTCAGTTGTAATTACTAAAGCAAAAAAAATAATTTGTAATCAACATCCATTTAATATGTATTTTGCATCTTTTTCGTTATTTTTCTATTTAAGTTGAGTATGATGGACTGTTCTTACAACGAATTGCCTGATTGTATAAAAGAAAGGTGCCAGTCTTGAAGTGTACAGTAAATAGCACTATTTTGCATCCTTGAGAATAGCTTTTTAAAATGAAGAAAATATTTTCATGTGTTTTATGTGTATATTAGTATTTACATTCCACAGGTCACTCATCACCACTCGCTCTCACACACATTCACCTCTTCTATAGTCATCTTTGTATATATGTAGCCACCAAAATTACAGATTACAGGTCTCGACCAGAGCTACCCAGGCCGTGTATTCATTAAGCCAAATAAAACAGATTCGATTTCATTGTTTCTATCCAATAATTTCTCAACCCTCAATCACACACACACACCGTCCATTTCTCTCCCCACCACAAAAAAAACGATCAACATAGAACATTAACACATAATAATAGAGCAGATGCGATGAGCCGATGATGATTCAAATCTCAATAATTTTTCTGATTGAATGTCATTAGTTTTTTTTTCTTATCATGCCGCATTAAAATCCACTATCTATATCTATACCGTCCATGCAGCAGCAACTGTGTATTGTGAGTGAGTGTTTGTGTTTGTACAAAGGCAATATAATCTTTGATCTATTCTGTAAGTGTAAGTGTAATAAATTACACATTTTACAAACTTGACGTTTGAAACATCAACATTCAACGTTGAGAAAAAAAAATCTTGAGCCACACATGTATTTATATTTAGAGAATTTAGACTGTCTTCACATGTACTACATGTGAAGTACTATACATATGTGATATATAGGCGAGAAAATTAAATGCACATTATTTGAGCTCCCTTTACATTTCATTCAGTGGCAAATGGGAAAAAATGTGCAGTGTCAATCTCTGTATATGATCACAATCAATTCAATCTGCAGTCTGCACGCATTTTATTTTTATATGTGTATTTGCATATTTAAGTCTCTTTCATGGTTTGCATAATACGATATGTTTAAAGACCATTAAGATTCGGCGATAATTGGAAATATTTATGTGTGTGTGTTTGCTCTATTATTATAATATTTGAGGATATTTTTTTATGCATGGGCTCTTCGTGTGACCTCCTGCTACCACGTACAATTCATCATTGAAAAAGATATTAATAAAATCTGTACATTTTATCATCTTCTCTCGATGGACAGTAACAAAATAAAATATGTATATTCGTGTTGCATCAAGCCAGATCGATTGACAACTCTGTATACAACAGTAAATATAGTAATAATTGTACATTTTAGGACTTTGCATCTGTAGCTTAAAATTCCAGCTCCCATCAAATTTCTTATGCGTACACATGAAGAATATGTAGATATTATATAGATGCCAATAAAAATTGAAACTTGAGATATATGAAAAACATGAAATATATGATGAAAATAGAAATACATATACGTGGAAACAAAGTTATCTTGAGTTTTTAATGTGAGCATCTTCCTTGTACACACATACACATTTCCTTTTATTCTTGTACAATTCCATATAATAGGTGATATCTGATTGATTGATTTTTTTGGGAATTTGAAATGAACAATGAGTATTTTATTGAAGATGCATAGAGTACAACGGCGATTTAAAATCACCACAGTGATGAGGATGAATAGATAAAAATTTATGTGTGTGTGCATTCGATATTACTGCGAATTACACAGTGACTATATAAGATACATACACGGAACCTACGATATATTTATTGTATGTACACACCATACAACACCATGTTATTATGTTTCTACTAGCATTGTTCAGCTCCATACACGCACACACTGCCCACAGTGTCTACATACAATACAGTATGACAGGAACAATGCTCAGTCATTGTTGGGTAATAATATTCCTACTTATTTTTCCACACTGTTTTCTGTCTTTTTTTCCAACATCTTTCATCCCTTCAAAACAAAAGGTAGTTATTAGTACCAAATATTTGATACTAAGTATTATTGTTAAATTGAGATTTATAAACTCTACACAAAGTATTTTTGACTCGTACCTTCTGTATTTTATATCTGTACCAATTTCTATTGATACTATATTTAGGTATACTTTTCCATCTCTTTTACCTTTGATTACTCATCTCTCACCTACTCCTAACTGCCAGTGTGTGTGTGTGTGTTTGTGTGTAGTGTGTCTGTGTAGCTCCTTAATTTTCCTTCACTTTCAAAGGTGTAATTTGTGTTTCAGATATGCCAAATGTATATTTGAGCATGCAAAAAAAACTCATACTTTTACTCATAGAAGTTAAGCTATGTGCAAGTAAATACCTTAGCCATGACTCTGCATGTATAATTTGCAGTTGCATAATCACATGATACATGTGTACATTGAAAATATGCAAGTATTGTATTGTAAGTATTGTATTGCATTTGCATATGCGGTGTGAGAAAAAGCTTATTCATTCATTCTGATAATGTTCAGTCTCATCAGTCGTTCAATGTTCTCTATTTCGGGCTTTGTGTTATTATTTATTTTTTTACCTCTGGCACTTGGATTTTTTTTTGTTGAAACAGTAAAGAGTGTAAGTGTAAATAGTAAAATACTAAGCCTAAACTTAACTTAACTGCTAAGTCTCAGTTCCCAGAACAACGTTCTTTTTTTGATGGCGAACTGAGATGAGGATAGGGATTGGAATTGGCTGCTTTAAAGCAATTGGTTATATAGATATACATATGTACACAGAAAGGACGTCTGTACACATGGACACATCTAAAGACAGGTATAGAGAGAATAATAAGGATTTTGAAGAGGATCTTCGTAGAAGGAGTGAAAGAAGGATGGAAGGGTATTTTATATTTTGTAGTAGACTTTTGACTGTGTGGCTTCTCATATCACATCCACAAGTGACAACGACAACGACAACCTAAAATTGAAAATGCATAGTGCAATATGCACAAATACACGTATTCAGCTTTATGTATGTAGGTAAGTACATATGTGTTTTCTCTCATGAGTCTTTTGAGGTTTATGTAATCTCTCCCATATTTTTATTTCGTGTCTATTTAGGTATGTCTGTTATTTTGTATTGTTCCAGTGTGTGTGTGTGTATGTGTTGTATACCTTTTTATTAACTATTAAGGTGGGGTGTGAGTCTGCTCTTCTCCTGTATTAAGAACATCTACATATATGTACTGTTAGTCAAGTGTCCCTGTACTTTTTCAGATCTACGCGGAGAGCATACTTAATTAATTACAGCACACACATTAACAAAGCTCATGTCATGGCTGATGATTTTTCTTAGAGATGTGTTGTATGAGTTTTTATCATAATATATGTATAAATACATATTATAGATAGGTATGCATGTGTGTAACGATAAGACATACATATACCACACATGAAAGATTGAGATTTTTGAGTCAGTTAAATGTACCGACGACTGCCGACTGCCCATGTGATAGCTGACGACGGCGACGACGACTTTACCGACTTCACTGGCTGCTGAAATGATTAACGGGCTCAATGACTCGACAAAATATACATAAAATGGAATAGTGATATACCGATATCTGTCTGTATCTGTATTTGTACTTATATGTATGGAGAAGTACTCTTGTCTTACGATGACAATTTTCAACTCATTCATTATTTCATTATTTATGATCTCTTATGGTAGTTCGGGTTCTTGTGTAGTACCTTACAAGTTGTCATAATCCATAATCCTCAAACATATCTATATAGTGTTTTAATTTAATAATACTTGTAGTAATTGTAGTAATTCCGGTCTTACCATAATGATTAAAGCATATTCAATTTGATCACTTTTTTTTCTTCTCTCATTCTCACTATACCATGCATCTTCATCGTTTGAATCATTCCATTTTCCATTGTAGCACACCTCCTTGAGATTTTTGGGAATCCCGTGTGTATATACGTTACGTATTAGTACGCATGAGTATTAATAGAGTTAATTGTTACGAGTGCATTTTTTTCGATATTTAGTACACCTCCGGTTGAGTTAACTCATGACAATCACATGAAATCATAATCATAACTCGTACCCTTAAATGACAAGCTTCCTACATATATACGATATGATTCATCTACAATCTACTTTCTGTATAGACTATATGTACATACAGGATTACAATAAGGATGTATAATCTATTTCCTCGTAATTCCTTTGATACTCATGTGTACACGAGTCGAGAGTCCCTTTTTGATATACTTGTGGATGATGAGAGACCAATAAATTTAGAAAAATAATTGTAACTAATAAGGGTTAATATAATAATACTAATAATATATTCATGAATTATGGTCACTGGCTATTAAGTGGTCGTATCGTTATTCAATAATAACAGGGCTCATTCAATATGACTATTGTTGTGTGTAACCATTATTTTTTTCTCTTCATTGACTTCTGGTTATGGCTTTGCTCACACACACTTACTCACCCAATCACGAATCTCTCTCTCTCTCTTTCCCTCTCTCTTTCTCCCTCTCACTCTGTTGCTCACCGAATAGCTTTCTTATTCTTGAGCAAGTCCCTACAACTAACGACCAATATAAATAGCAAGTATAGTATATGAGTATTGTTTGATACACGTATCATCATTTTAAGAGTATTTATAAACTAATTGTCTTTGCTTTACCATTCCTCAATCTACTCATTCAGACTAATCGTCCACTACCCAAATTACAAACAACTGTGTGGAGTAATTTGGGAATTTAATTGTCATGTAGCGTTTGTGAATGTGCATCTACATGCAGTGTGTAGTCATATCCATTTCATTTGTGAAGACCTAATTACATCAAAATATTAATACATAGAATTTGAATGTGACATCCTTAAAAATATGAGGCATACAGCTATAAGATTAATATTTATCACAATGGCCATTGTTTTTGGAAGGAAGAGTGAAAAAAAAATTACTTTTGGTTTATGAACATGGTAAAAGTCGATGTTTTTCCTGCATGGTGTAGTTCTAGTCTGTACGTAGTTTAAATTTTGTACAGAAACAGATCTCTCCAGTGACTTTTCCTATTCAAGTTTCGTTTGTAGAAACTCTCGTATCATTTGTAACAGGGAATATATATTACATATATATATTTATGTTGATGGTTGTTGAGCTTCATTAGGCCTTGTCGCTGGCCGTCTGTAAGTGTAAAGGTGATTTAATATGACTTTACTGACCAAATTCATTTATTCATTTAGCAGTCGACATGATATAAATTGCCCTATTTTGGTCAAAGGATAATTAAACACTTGTGGTTTGAGGTGGGTAGGATTTGAGATAATTCCTCCTCCTCCTACGTAAAAACTAATTGCAGCCTGTAGCTTTTTAATTGTAATTGTTCATGTTCTGAACGTTTATACTATACCTTGGTAATTTGTAATAGTTTGTTCAAAATTTTTCACTATATGGTAGCCAAAATATGACTGTAATTTGTCTTTCATCGTCGACATGATCGTTATGATCATCGCTCAGAACCAAACGAAAACAAGCAGATTTCATTACAAATTAGGGTTACGTGGGGTAAGTGTGGACGGGTTTTTGATAGTTTGACTTTAGCGTCATGCCATTTTGCTCCTTGTGAACGCAGAGACTTGGAGTTGGAACCAAAATGAAAAGCGAGTATTTGGCAATTAGCATGCAGAGTGTCAAAATGTTCCAACCCTCATGGTAATTGTAATTAGCATGGATAGTAATTAAGTCGGACGACCACACTTGCCCCACAAAAGGGGCAAGTATGGTCGGCCGTGGGGCAAGTGTGGTCGACACCAATTCAGACCCTCGCCGTGAACTTTTACATGAAATTTGTAATGAGAATTCAATTTCAAATCTTCATTGACCTTGTATCTAGTTTTGACACTTTTTCATTTGACACACACGAAGCAGTAGAAATTTAAAGTTAAAAGGTCGAATAATTCGGAATTGAATTGGATTTTGACTCTTGTGAGCAATTAAAATGTCACCTTTCGTTGATATTTTGTTACGTCATTTAATTGTAGTTATTATTAAGTATATTTAAAAAAGAAAAAATTGAAAAATCCAGTCTACAATCAAAATAACTTCAATTAAAGGTTGACTTCAACAGGAAAAGTGTGAAAATCCTGATGAAATTGGAAATATTGGAAAAGTTTTTGTGATAATTAAATATTTCATGGTGAGTTGATATCGGAGCATGGTGAGGAGTTTATTTAATGTCATATTGTATTATTATGGTATCTTTAAACTGGACTTTTCCCTGTGTTTATTTGATTTGTCTCCTCGCCTATGCTTTAACACGTCCACCATTACCCCAAAGCCAATATCTACAACACGTCCACACTTGCCCCCAACTCTTGAAATCTAGGGACAAGTGTGGTCGTCAATTTTTTAAATACTTGGAGTCAAATTTTGACATTTTTCTTGGTCGGCATATTATTAGCAAGTATTGAACTTGATGCTCATGCAAAAACATTCTTAAAAAATCATGTTGTGACATAATGGCAGCAAATTGAAGACGATTGCTCGCAATTCAAAAAGTAGTTTCTTTTGACCTGCACTGCTGCTCTCGTAATCAACGTACGAATCTCAAACTTTGATAGGAGGTCGGAAGTGATCTCAACTTCAATTTCTAAAACAAACGTGGGATCAATTTTCTTGGTAACAGTCTTAAATGGTCGTCGACCACACTTGCCCCAAACCACACTTACCCCACGTAACCCTACATTTGGAAAATTGATAACCCGTTACTCTCATGTTTGCTGTATTTATGTTACATCATTCAACTTATTAGAAGAAAAGCAAATCCCCCAAATCAAGACTCATAGATATATTATTATTATATGATATCATATACATAGGATAATACAATATTGCATAATTGAAAACCAACAAGATGATTTTTGATTTTATAATAGTCTGTTTGTGGCAGGAAATATCAATTGGAAATCGGCATAACTGCCGGTGAAAAACTTTTTGATGATTGTAAAGTGTAAATTAGTTTATAGTTCCTTAAATACAGCCTCCATAAATTCCTCCTCATAATACATCACGTAACATCTATATCAATTTATTGTGAGTGGGGAACATCCGTATACCTACGTAATTTATAGCTCAGTTATTGCAGAGTAACGTATGTAATGGGTACTGATTACATTAAAAAAAGTACATGTGTGTATGCTTGTATGCAGTTTGTGATGCGACTCGTGGATGGATGGATGAAGAAAGGCCTGTCAGAGCTAAAGTGTCAAAACTTGATAAAGTCTCTTCTCTCGAAATATGACCTGAAAAGGATCAAACAATAATGACCCAGAGATATATCAGAGTGCACAGTTATATAAATAAATTATAATATTATGTGTAAATAACTACTTGAACCTTAATTAATTAACAGTGCGAGGAAATAGTCCACACACACATTACATTACACACACAAACACAGACTCTGCGCTTTCCCTTTTATAACTAGTTTACTTTTATATTTTATACGCAGTCTTAATTCTTATTATAGGCTATTAGATTAAGTAACCATATTATACGCCTAGTTTCAGTCGGATTTCCCTATCGTTGTTGTTGTTGTTTCATTTGTAGTTTGGTCGTGGAGGCTATCGTTGAAAAACATAAACTATTAGTAAAATCTCTTGAACATATTTGTGTAGGTACTGATTCAGACTTTACATAATAGAAAAATAAAAAATATTTATATGCATTGAATATGTCGGCACCACTGCACGTAAATAAGTAAACACTTTGGAGTATATCTATATAGTTGTATGTATGTATGTGTGTAAATGTGAATGTAAATGCGAGACTAATTTAATGGAAATTCGTACAATTTAAATGGTCTCTATTGAATGAAAGTAAAGAATTGAATTTTTATAACGCAACTACTTATATATATTGCTCATTTCATTAGCTTCACTCACAGCTGATTTATATTGCAAACCTATATGAAGATATTTCTTCCGTGTAGGTATATCTTTTGCTTTTTTATGGACAGAGAGAGAGGGAGAGAGAGAGAGAGAGAGAGAGAAAGAATCCCGATCTCTACTCGTTAGTTCGAAATGCAAAATCCATACATACTCTAATAAATTCACAGTATAACCGACATATATATGTGTATGCGATCTCATTTAATTATTGTAATTATGAACGGAGCTCTTTGAGCATTCAAAATCTCAATGTGATACGCATTCCATGTTGGCTCAGCTAATTGTGTAGTGTGTGTATCTGTATCTGTATGGTATGTATCTGTACTTGTGCCTTCACCCAACATTTGATTTTTTTATTTGATTTGGTGGTGGTCCTCATTGAAACGTGATTCAATCTGAATATATTTGAATTCTACAAATTCCTTCAGCCCCTACCTCGCCGTCTTTGTCTTCATCTTCATAATCTATATGCATATTATAAGGACGAGAGTCCTCACAAATCTCCAAACAACAAAGACTTGGTTAGTTTTTCTAGATCCTCTATATTCTATATCTTATACAAGAAATTGAAGAAGCAGAATATTTACTCATATATTTTCATGGGCTAAAATATCTTTACAGTCAACCAGCATGTAAAATGACGTCGTCTATCACACTATTTGAAATTCTGATCATATCGTTGACGATGAAGATGAAGATTAGCTGGAGAGTTGAGGGCAGCAGCAGCAGCATCATCATCATTATCAGATTAGAATTTGAACGTTTTACTAAAACCCCAAAGCCAAAGGCAAGGTGAATATCAATATTTACATAATATCTCTTTCCGTTAGCTTTTTTTCTTCATGTTTGTGCTTCCTCGAACCCTTTTGCTTCTCTTGCGTATACCTACGCTTACGCTCGTCTTCCTTCATTTTCTTCTTGGTTTTTTCTACCACAAATATTTTGTATATACGTACTTTGTAAATTTATGTGGATTTTTCTTCTTTTCCCTATAACAAACATGTTTTTTTTTCAGTTGCATTTACACATTCAACTTAAACTGGATGTATCCACATGTTTTTGTTTACTCTGTATTACAGAGTCTGTAAACGTACAATTCCTCGTAAGCAAGCTGTTCTATAGTATTCTATACGCTTTTCACACATAATGACTTCATTTTTTCTACGTGTCAACAATGAAGAGTCACCAACCGAAATTACCACATGTTTTAATTTTAATTGTCAATAAAAAAATGTATATGATTGAGTTTCCGTGTCTGCATACTTGTGCGTATTTAAAATGTGTATGGATTTTTTCCTCTGTAAGTACCCCTGCTGGTCCGTAATACGTTAACATTCTAGACGATGAGACATTCACATTCACCAGTACCAGATGAATGACGAACAATCAAAAGAAACAAAACATAAACAATTTTTTTCTGTACTAAATGTATACGTACATACGTCAATGCCTTTGACTCAAAACGTATACAGGGAAACGACGGAAATAAATGAACAACAATAAGTTGCTTGTTATATATGGCTTCATTGCCAAATTTAATTGAGGCAGATATTCTGAAAAACAAACAGCTTTTCATCCACACGGAGGATCTATACTGATAATAGCAAATGAGAATGATTTAAAACTTGTAAGTACAATTACTAAACATGAAATTTTGTGCATGGGTAAGTAATACCATTAAACCAACAAACTATCATAATTAATCATAATAATATCGGTATACTCTTCCCTTATTATATTAATAGTCTTATCGAAATGGACTTTCAACATTCATCAATGTTTCATATTCTAATTTGATGCAAATAATCCAATATTTAATGAGTTTCTCAAGTTTTAATCGCAAAAGAATTTACGAATTGACAGTGGTATGGACTCTTCATTGCAGGGCGATTGAAAGATGGGGAAATTCCTTTGGAAAATCTTGTAGAATTATTAAAAGTGAAAAAAAAACTGATAATATATAGAACCTTTCACTTTCCTCGTTCTTCACTCTCGTTCGATTCACTAATCAATACATAACGATCGTGGGTGTTTTCTATATACACACTCGATAACTATCAAGTATTTGTATCCTAGATTTTTATAAACAAAAAAAGCCAACATATTGACATACAATGGCCTTCACAATTTTATTAAAACGATTGCAGATTTGGAGAGAGGAAGAAAAAAATGCATTACGAATTACACAAAGATGAAACAGGAACATAATCTAAAGTAAATATTGACTCAATTCATTTGTGTGCTTGCGCGGAAAAAAAATCTTGTGTAAACTGCCGAATCCTCATTCACCTCTGTTGAAGTATGTCTATCATGATTTCACCTGCATTTTTTTTTATCAAAGATAAATCCGAGTGAAAATGATGCAATGAATTGACAGATGATTTAGAATTTCCATCTGTATAATTAATTAAATGTAATGTAAATAAGGTTTTGAAAAAATGTATGTCATTGGGCAGTAATAGAAAAAATGACACTGTGACTGAGTCGGATTGTATACGTAAATATATGATGAGCTGTCCTTGAAAATTACAATATATACATATATACGAGAAGAAGACTCAAAGACTCAAGTATTGTTCACTTGAGATTGTTGTTGATTGAGGATCTGTGAGGAATCTCTTCTTTCTGCTCTTCCATCGACATGTTTAATCACATATATACACTATATAAACGTGTACATTTAATTTTTGAATATTTATAAACCCTGTCCAATTCAATTTTTGTAGGTACATTTATTTTTCTACAAGTTCATCAGTTATCATACTTTACTATACAAAAACTATCTGTATTTAAAATTTCAAGTATTGTAGTTAAAGGTTGCTCTCCCTTCAACTCCTTATGGCATTTGACAATTCACAATTAGTTACTCTTTTAAACACAATTTATTCCAGTTGGTCTTTATTGTCCCTTGTCCCGTTCACAAGTGCACATTTTATGCATACATATGCACATTAGATTTGTAATTACACTTGGCGATCTCGAATTCATAGGACTCAAACTTTACAGATTGATGATGAGGATAATAATAATAAAGAGGTGAAGATGGAAAAGGAAGATTCGACAAAAATCACCTTGAATCTCATGTACGTACACTTGACGCTTGACTTTAATACTGAGCACCACCAAATAGAAATAGAAATTGCAATGATTGTAAAGTAATTGTAAAGTGTGTAAAGTAATTAGATAAAAAGCTCTAGGATCTGACTGACTGACTGACTACAGATTTAATTTAATTATAATTTATAATTTATAATTCATAATGAAAATTGTGTGCAGTCACATTCACACAGCAGTCATATAGCAGTCTCATTATTTTGGAAGACTTGTCACTGACCGTTGGTTGCATCAATAAAATGTAATAGGAATTACAAATGTCTTGATCGGTGAAAATTTTAAATAGGATTCAAGATGATTCACAATGTCCCATGGCAAAAGTGCACACAAATCTCAATTGTAATGGTACGTCTTTGATCTTCGACGACGAGACTCTTAATATTGTTGTTGCTCATTCTTGGCTCTTGACTTGACTTGTGACTGTTGTCGAGATGCACACACTACCAATGTGTAAACGTAAACGTTTCCCTCAAGTGTACACAATATACGGTGTAATATGCAGTGCGGAGACAGGCCCTGCTGCTGCTATATGTAGATAACAACAAAAAATCTTCAAGTTCTTCAAAATATAAATGCAATATTGATGATATTGAATGATGGACTGATGGAAAAGTGTCTAAGGTCATCTCTCACACTCTCTCAATCTCTACACAATCATAATCATGTATATCTTTACACTCCTCATACATATACATATTTATAAGTTATATTTTGTGGGCCCGGCCTCTCTTTCAGTTTCAACCTCAGTCAATCCTATAATTCTGTCAAATCAATTTTACAACGCCAAAAAGTAACTGTAAAAATCAAAACCAATATCAATACAAAATATAATTTTAAATGCTTTTACCTATGAGATTTGTATATATAGTTGCTGTTTTCATTTGCATTTGCAATCTGTAGTCTACATCAAATATCAGATAGAATGTCAGATTTTGTAAATTCTACAATTAAATAGTACTATGTACATGCACTTAACTGTCAGTAAAACAGAGTATTTAATACATATTATGCATAATTTATGAAAAACATATTAAAGAAAATTCGTGTGTATTGTGTTAAATGTACGTACATATACTATGTATTATATCTGTATATGTATCGTACAGTCAAAAGCCGATGAAAGAGACAGTGCTGAGTGCAATTAGCTTAGAATTTTTGATTGATTAGACATGGAGATGGTGCAATTGGCAATTTACAGATGAGCTACAAATTACCAATGAGCACATTATCATCTTCACACATGAACATATACCTACACATCTGTAGTATATGTACTACAGATACAGATATCTGATATATACTTATTGCAAAGTGGTGTATTGCAATGCATATCTGTGTGTGGATTTCATTAGCTCTTATCGTTAGTATAAAGTCCACACGGACTTCTCTAATCAGTCCTCTGATTCAATGTCTTTAGAAAATGCACACACACGAGACAACGAGACAACTCAATGGAAATGGATAATTTTGATACGATGTACTATTTAATAATAATGTTTGAATTTGTATCTCTCTTTCTTTGCTATTACCATTCGACTGTTGTCTTCTTTCTCTCTCTCTCTCTCTCTCTCTCTCTCTCTATTCCACTAATAACTTTGTCTTAACGACTTGCAATTATCTACGATTAGCACTCAAAACGAAAAAACCTAAAAGTCTTATACATATACGTATCTATACTTACAGGCATTTACTTTCCCATGTAATCATTTTCAAGATATGAGATTCCGAGTATAGAAAAAAAAATGTGAAGAATATTTTCAATTTCAATTCTATTTTTCCAAGTGGAAGGTTAAATCATTTTCTGTATTGCAAGACACACTAATATGTAATTGCAATAATGTGAATTGTTACAAGTTAAATAGTACGTGTTTCTTGCGTGTAACGTGAAAGTAACTGTGTTGACTTTGCTGTTGATTTTTCTTCGTCTTATTCAAAGATACAAAAGTAAAAGAAAACGAATTTTTGCCTATATTTACATTTGTACATGTTTCATATATATGTACATTGAAAACTTGAAAGCTTGCATTGAAGGTAAAAAGTACATGTGTGGAGATTTGAGTTTGAATTAAATGGCGATGCATGCACGTGTATGTATCGTACTGATATGTGTATTTAACTTTTACTCTCATCCATTCCCATTCGTATTATTACAGTGTGTAATGTGTATACACTTGAAACAAATGATGATCACGAATTCCTGTATGTACAGAAATATGCAATAGCTCATTGACGGTCAATAAATGTTTACAATTTTACAGTGGGATAACATTATCAGAAGCACTCTATTGTCGGTATTTTTGCTTTCTTGCTTTTCACAGCCCTCGTACACGTAGTAACGGTTTGAAGTATTTACATGCAAAACGGAGTAAAATGTACTTAAGCAAGTATATACATATACATTTTTCGAGCAAGTCATTGCTACAAAATTGCCTAATAATAGTACAGAAACGGACACGGATGAGTATGATTTAGTCAATCTTTTTGTTACAAAAATACTTTGGTTTGTATGTATATGTATATACAACTATACTTTCTGTGAATTGACCTAAGACCTGCGTTGAGGTCGGGAGACTAAGGTATATATGAAAACGTTGACCAATCCTGTATACATATACTTGTGTATTTAGTTACCTTCCCTTTTATTTCATATCAAATCGAATCAAATAAATGTAAATTAAATATTTTGTTGTGTATGTATATATATGCTTACATAATTTTAGAATTGCATAATTTATTGGTTTATTAGGATTTTGAGTCGTCAAACGTATTCTCAAACGTTTCAATGAGAGAGAAAGAAATCCACTGGCTGTGCTTTGACTGTTGACGATTATACAGGGGAATGTTTAAATTAATGCTCTGTGGATTATGGATTACCATGATTATGATCATGATTTTTGGTTAGTCAACTCATTCATTTTCTTTTTCCTCTTCATTTCAATTTTTGAATGTTTTGGGGATTTTTTATTTTTATTGTACATGTCACGTACATTCATTCTTCCATACAAGCTTCAAGTACCATTTAAAGTAATTTATTATACGATGCTAAAGTCAAAACAATCCACGTGTACATTTGCTATGTACATTTTTGATATACATATGAGAGCACTTTGAGATTATTTCATACTTTTATATATATCTGTGTAATTTAAAGTACACACACAATAAAGTGTTTTTATTTATTCATTGACTCGTCACTGGGTTTTCGGTATTTTTACATCATCATCATGGTCTTACGTGCAAAATGTTTTTCCATTTCTTTCTCATGTATACACGCACTGTGTGAGAGAATAGACCACAAGATATGAAAAAAAGAAGAAGATTAGTTGCTTACCTTGGCATTTATATAGCACACACCCCCAATCCCCAAAAAATCTATTTTGTATGTACTATATTTTCCTATCATCACACAAATTATCATTATATAAATGGCGTAGACGATGGAGGTGACAGCGACAGCATATATATCACATCACTAGAAAACACATATCACACTAATACTACTAATATAAGTATATACATATGTACGTATACATACAACTGGAATTGGAAGTCATCATTAGAGACGTTAACATATAAAATGTCTATCTCGTCTGCAGGATGAGAGAGAGAAATGAACAAGAATTCCACTTTATTTTGTCTTGTTTTCATAGAAAATCCAAGACCATAAGACCAAGATCAACAAAATATAGACAGTGAAACAACAGTGAAAATGTACACATTTCCATGTATTTGCATTTTATCTTGTTTGATTATTAAATTATGTGACGAACATATATATATGTATATATAATACACAGGAATAAGGAATACCAGGACCAGATTGCCATGAATTCAATTCTCAATTGAATAACGCAATTTAACGCGAATGAATTGACTATACAAACAAAAAAATTGTATGCAAATCTATACAAATGACAAACTTCAAACTTCAATTTAAAGACTTCAAACTGTCTGTAAGATTTCAATTTGTTTGTAAATTACTAATCGTAAATTGAATTTATTGAAGGTATATAAAATTGATAAAAATTTTATTGTCACTTAATTTTCCAAATTTCAATGTTATGCAGCTCAGAAAATTAAAAAGGCAAGGACTTGGTGAGACTTGAAAACTATTAATTCGGCATTTACTCGTCCCTCTCAACTCAGAGATTCCGTACAAAAGATGAGATTTTCATTCCACACATGTGGTAAAACTTTTGGCTTATATTTGATGGTAAAAATTATGAATGATAAAATCTTTGAGGGTAAAAATATCTCAGGAAATCATTGACAGTTGACAGATAATATCCATCAATTGATCAATAATTTTCACATATCACTGAAATCATCACTGTGGCATCCTCCTGTGTAATGTTGAAATTTGAGTCTGTATACAAATTGTACAAAATTTGTACTTGTTTAGTTGTTTGTGACAAAATAACGGAAAGGTGTTTTACACTTCCATATATAATATGTTCATTTCTATTTGATGATACATCAATAAATGACCTTCCAGTACTGTGTGTGTAATTATATATATGGATATAAATACGGTGTACTTTCCTCCTGTGGTGTTTTCCTAATATTTCTTGTATACAGAATACATACAGAGACGTGTGTATGTGTGTATGTGTATAGCCGCCTACTCAATTATGTACTCATCTTGATTCCTTTTTGTGTCATATTATGATGGACTTATTGTAGGTTACGAGTGAGACTAATTAAAAATAATGATAAACTTGTACATGGGAAACATCATGAATAATTAGAATTTTAAGACAAAGTCAAGTGTTGGCTACCCAGGGAGTTTTTCTTCTTATTCCAATCCTATATTATTATATTTCACATATTTCGCATATTTCTCATTCAATGTAGTCAGCAGTGGATTTAAAATGCCAATACTTACGATGACTACTGATGAATATTACCACCAAAAAGACAAGACAAGGTAAGGAAAGAGAGAGACAGAGAGAGAGAGAGAGATAGAATCACCACCAAATATCTTATATGACAATTGCGAGGAAAAAAAATACTTGAGGATTCTATACATATTGCCAAATCCCATTTCCACATGACATCAAGTGTGTTTTTAATTGTACTTGAGGAAAAATCAAGCACCATAAATATTTACATTTCTTTTTGTACCTTTTGCCATTGAAATGAAAGTCTGAAAATGGCAAACGAATAGAGCGAGGATAGACACTGAAAAGTACATACCTATATACTTAGGTATAAAATCAATACTATAGATATATAATGACAGAGTATAAAACAAGAGTCCGCATCCAGAGTCCATTTTATTATGTATAATTTTAGCCAATATATCACAAGTGCAAATTATGTATACGAATTCCACCTTGGCACGATGACACCGATTAGGGAAGAGAAAAATTTAAAGAATCTATCTACATGGATTTGGGTTTTTTTTGTCGAATTCGTCATTAGATTTGAGAGACGGCAAACGTTTCATTCATACTACTACTACATATACGTATATTATTATAACTTACGTGTAATATTTCTCATATGTTTGAATTGAACTGTACGTGAGTCATATGGAAATTGCATAATTAGCTTACCAAAAAGAAAATGACGAGATTTAAATAGAATCCCTGCTGATTTCCTGTACATATCAAGCCGAACCTAATGGTAACTTTTACATTAAATCTATATACCAACCACAACCACAAATTACCCTCTACCTCTATTTTCACTACCAACACACAGCACTTACAATTGGTTTTTTTCTTCATACAAATAAAAATAAAGGACACGCATAAACAGAGACAGACATTAGGCATTTCTTAGTCAAATCCTGGGCAAAAGTTTTAGTTGTAAATTGGTAATTTGGTAATTGGTAGTGATGGTCTGTATAGACGACTGTACATTATAAAACTGTTTATGTAAAAAAATGTTAAGTACGTTTTCCCCTTTGTTTGTGTGTACATTTGACAAGTACAAGTGTACACGTTCAAGACTCAAGAAGAAGTCGTGTGTCGTAATAAGTGCGTACAAGTCTATGATTTTGTTTGCAAACGCATGCTGAATTAACAGTGTTACAATGAAAAGCTTCTCAAAGTTCACAATTACTCATGTAAATTTTACGGTCAGTACAGATATATAGTGGATGCATGCGTTTGTGGAATTGTAAATTGTTCTGTGATTATGGAAATATTTTATTCAGGATTAAAAAAAAAAAAAACTTGATTTGTAATAATTACAAATCTATTGATGCCAAATTAGTCGTTGGATATTTCACCTCCTTTTCTATTCTGTAGACTGCAGAGAGGGTTCCCTGTTGCTACCAATTGACAGCCGATGAAAATGGCAATGAGAAATTAAAAAATTTCACAAACGATGCAATCACACACATACACATACACTACACATATATATATATATGTATGTAGTGATAGATACAGAATATAATGACAGGGTTTAAATCCATGAATAAACTGTGTAATATAGTAATATACAAATGTGAGCACACTCTGCACAAAGGTCTCAACTCAAGTCAAAAGGGACTCATCAATTTTTCACAGAAAAAAAATTGATTGGGAAAACCATGAATGATAATTTTGTATTATTAATAACTGGATTTACATATTAAATTTGAAGAAATTCAAAGATTCAAGATTCAAAGCAAAAACAAAATGCATTATGCGTCATGAATATATTGTATTTGTATTACATTACATTACAGACTGTAATTTACAGTCCATTGAATTGAATTAATCAAACTCGTGGTATGATATGAAATAAACAAAGTGACTGTTGAACTATTAGTCATTTTTACGATTATAATGATTTAGCAAAGGACGAAGAGAGTGAAGTGAAGGTGGTTCTGTTTCTATTCCTGAAAAAGAATATAATGTGATTGTATAAGTATAATGTAACGGATTTTAATCGTTCAAATACATGAAGCTGCTTGCTCCTTCTTCTTGCTTCCTTCTTTCTTTTTGTGATGACTGATCATTTACAATGACAAGACAAGCCATCATATTTTTTATTCAGTTTTCCCCTGTGTACTTACTGTTTACGACTAATTTTGATGTGTATATGTGTAATAATTTATTCGCTATCTATCTGCTGGATGTCATGTTGTCGTCATTCTCAACAATGGTGTTGTATTTTTTGAAGTGTCTTCTCATGATATTGTCTATTAATTCCGTTGTGGTATATGCCTCTCGATTATAAATAATTGAAAGTAGAGAGGGTATACACATTCAACATTTGCATTATCAAACTCATATGTACACATTCCACACACAGAAATGCTGCAGTCACCCGAAATGAAAATAATAATAATAATCGTGTGGGATTTTGTCGTGAAATCCTTATTACCAACACAGACGTAATAGCATAACGTTACGAATGAAGGCATGTGGGAAAGTTTTCTTGTAGTTTTGCCTTATAGTCTTAACTCTCAACTCTTATTAGGCTAAATATGCAATACGTATATGGTCCATAATCAATAATCAACATCAGAAGCTATATTATTATACATATAGATGTGTGTGTATAAGTAAAAGCTTTGAATAGATTTCTGCTCTTTATTCTGACTAATAGGTACACATGCTAAATATGGTAGTTTTTCTGTCACTCTATATGTTGTCTCTCTTTCTCTATATTCCTATTGAAAAATAAAAGGAACCACCACATGCAGTGTCTGTCATTTGTTTTCATAAATTACCACACGAGTCATCACTTAGTGTAATATTTTATTTTATTATTGCATCTAATGATAAAATATAGGGGAGTGGAGAGTGTGTGAGCAGCCCTGATAAAAAAATTCAATACGTCCTCTGTATAATAATAATAATAATTTTTACTTTGTTGTACACGCACAAGGAACGAAAACGAAAGCTAAATTGCAAATTATTTGGAAGACGTGATAAACTCTGCGCCTTTCCTTCGCGGGGGATTTGAGTCAGAAAAAAAATTAAAGTCTTTGGAGAAAACATTAAATTTAAATAATATTTGTTATCGCTAAAAATTTGTCTGTTGAAGTTAGAAAATTAGGGTTTTGTGAGTCACAATGATTACAAAAGATACTTGGTTACCGACCCATGAAGAGTTAACTACCGAAGAATGTAATTTGTCGTCGCCATACTTAAAGGCAGCAGCCTTTCATTTAGGCAAAGAATGTGAAGCTGTTAATAATGTAAGTTCATTTCTGTTGTTTTTCAAATTCATGTACTCTACAAAAGTACAAACTGTATTTTAGTTATATTAGTATAGTCGCTTTTGTGAATGGAATACATGATTCTATATCAAATTCGGTTTCGGTATCAATGCCCATGTAATTAAAGCTGTTGGAGATCTGAGATTCGTAGAGGTTGTTTATTATTGTACAAATGGAGAAGTTACATTTTCCGAGCTTTTCATTGTTTACTAATTCATCCAAACTATTCAACTACTAATGTTCTAGGATTTCATGTTGTGCAAGAGCGAAGAACAGGACCCAAGAAAATGTATTCAGATTGGCAAAGACGTGACAAAATGCTCGATGACTTTTTTCCGGAAGCTGAAAAAGAACTGCGCTGACGAATTTACAGATTATGCTAATTGTTTGGACAAGTCGGCTTGTGAAATGGAGTACAGATTGTAAGTGTGTACAATATGGCAAATAAGTGCACTTGCTTGTTATTATATATTTAAGAAACAAAAGGAATTATGTAACATTAATGGGTAACATTATGGTTTTTATTTATTTTTTGCAGATGCCGGAACACTCAGGCCGTTTTTGATTCATGTATGTTTCTAAAATTGAAAATGGTCCGAGCTCCGTATGGATATTTCACTGAAGTCAAAGTTCATGAGAGTAGCCGGCCAAAACCGACACCTGAGCCACCAGCAGTGTACCCTGACGCTTTGCCTCCACCGCCAACCGATGACATGCCACGAGCTCCTGGTAAATACGGAAAGCGTTTCTTGGGCTTGTGGTAGAAGAATTTTTCGTCAATCGTAGCATTATGTTGGTGAGGTATGAAATAATAATAATAATAATAATAAGTAATAATTTATAGTGCAGGTATTTGCAATTTAAAATGTTTACAATTTGACTCTACCTGCAAAGTATGTGTATATATAAATAATATATAATCATTTGTTGAAACATTGTATAATGCAAAAAAATACGAATTAGTTGTAAAATATAGAGACGTTTCTTGGAAAATAAACCCTAGTCTTCTTCAAATAATATCTCTTTTTGTTTATTATAAAACAGTTTATTTTCAAGCGTTATGTATAAAGTACATAGTAGCAATGCTACTGTAGCATAGCATCCTATATATCATTCTAGTCTGGTTTTTTCTTAAATATATACAAAACTTTAAAACGTATAGTAAAAAGCGTTTTGTCCATGTCTATTTATTGAATAAAAATAAATAAAAATTTTAAAAAATAGAGAAAAGCAACTAAAACATTATTGTAGGTATTTTAGGTATAGGTAATAAGGTATTTATATTAAAATTAAACAATTTAGGCGTTTACTACGTTAGACCAAGTCTATCGAGATTAATATTGATTATCATATTATGCACATCTTCCATAACGTGATGTATATTGTTAGTATCAACAGCGACGGTGAAATGCTGTGGAAAAAAATATATAAATACATGTTACATATCACACAATTTGATCATAATCATGGCATGTAAATGCATATAATTTAGTATGAAGTTTACCCAATAGCATTCTCGTACTGGTCTTAAATTTTCTTCGGGAATCATGATGAATCCAGGGCCTACACTGTACTTTCTCGGAGGTGGCTTTGGTGCATTGTTTTTGGCATGCTAAATAGATAGAAACAAAATTCAATGTTATTCATAGGCAATGTGTATATACTTATGTGCAAATCGAAATTAACCATTGGAGGAGAGTATTTAAATGTGGGTTAGCTGATCATATAATTAAGGATTAGCAACGCCAGTTTAATCGATAACATGAATAACTTGTTGTATGTTTCCGTATATAGTATATATACAGTTATATACACACACGCACACTGCACACATTACGTAAATGTTTGTGCAAATACACGTAGCAACAAAAGAAAACATTCGGCTGACTTGCATTATTTCTAAAACTGATGTCTCATTTGTTTTTTAGTTGTTGTCTTAAAATGTAAAGACAAGTTTTTTCGGCTAAGGTCAAGTTTATAACATATATATTCTCTTGCATATTGCTTACGAATGTTGTCTCAATATCCAAGTGTGAACACGGAAAATGTCTCATGACATGTATATTTTATATATACACAACCTGTTTTTGTCTTAAAGATTTCTTTAAATGTTGCTAAACATTCATCATGCATAAATTATAATACATTTTAGAAAGATGCGCTAGGTCTTTTCATGTCATAAATCGTCTACAATATGTACACGAATTTTGTGATTCTTTTTTAACGATTTTTCATAATGCGAAGGTTGTGCATAGAACACTGTCCTATCCTACATATGTACATGTACAGACATTTTTTCTTGGAGATTGCGAATTAAAACTATATTACTCTTTGTCTCATTAGAGAATCATGCGTTAGTTTTTGTTTTACAAATAAATTGTATTTCGTTCTTTCCACTGCATATATTGTAATGGAAATGAAATTAGTTTTTTTTTCTTACTCAAAAAAAGGTTGACGAGTTGTCGTAGGAGAGTGAGAGGGAGATGATGAATACATGGATATGAAGACGATGAGTGATTAACTGATTAATTTTTCACAGGATCGTTGTTATACACAGATATTGCAAAAAACTAAGCAACTTGATGTTCAACAGAGTATTTTTTCTCCTGAACGTGTTCAATTTCCTCGACTAAAGATTAATTTGTAATTTTACAACCTCCACGTAGATAATTAACTGTCTGTGTAATTATCAATAGTTGGAGATAGGAAGATGGATAATATCATGTTAATGCAAAAATATGCTTGAGCATAATTCAGTGAATAAGATTTTCTTTACTTCTTTTGCGTCTGCTTAGGATTTACTGTTAGCCTTACAACAGGATTGTTCCTAATGAAATGTTTTTTTTGTGTACTAGGGTTTAGCACATATTACATATGATTATGTAATACGTAACTTATGTTAAGGTAATGATATAGTCGTCACCATACCATATATTATGCGATTGCATTGGTCACTATTTTCATAGAAATAGTCTATACAAATTTTACACATGTGTAATATCTTGACTCTCTGTATGATACTGACATTACGAATATTAAAAACTGTAATTAAGGAGTGTGCAGCTTGTGTGTGTGTGAGGGGCAAAACTTTGATATTAATTGTCATTCGTGGTAAGTTTGGATGGAAGAAAAAAATAGTCATTTGATGTGTAAAAGTTTGAAGAGCGAAAAGATAGTAAAGGCAAAGGCACAGTCAAACAAATGTCTCCACATGCAACGTGTATAACTTTGTCTTGCCTCTCATATACGATATATGATATGATTATATGTGTGTGTGTGTACCGTTGTACAGTGTATAGTATATTTTCAATCAACAGTGTGTAGTACTGTGGACTTTACGACTTTTAATTGCTACTTTGCTCTGATCTATAGATGATGCAGGATCAATATAATGGCAACACTATTAGGATCTTGGTAGCAGGATGTTAGTATACTTTTTCTATCTCCTTTCATTTCGTCTCCTATTTGATTAAAAGTATCTGTTCTGCCTATAGTGCGGATTGAAATTTTCAGCGACTAGGCTATTTTATACATACATTGGAGAGAAAAAGTTGGGCAAATGATGTCATATGTAATATGTATATTATTGTATATAGAGGAAAAAACATTTCATATTTACCCAAAACATGTCGCGAATGAAGACCTTTGTACGGATGTATTCATCATTATTATCACCGTCTTTATTGTTGACAACATAGTCGTAGTATTCTGGGTAATAATGTCCAATAGAAATTCCAGCCTCAATTTTCTTCTTTAGTAAATCTTGTTTATTCAAAAATACTATGAAACCCGAGTCTTGTAAAAACCTGCAAGTATATAGAAACAATAAGAATGAACAGTTTATTAGTTATGTACATATACAGATACAACTTTTATGGGATAATTTCAACGAGTTGTTGAATAAGCGTTTGAACTTTTATACTGATGACATTTGGATTCCTTTTTTTTTAAATTAAATCATTATTGTGACCATGATCCATTATAAATAAATATAGGGATAAAGTTCACAATTGCTTTGTAGCGAATAAGAAATTCTTGTTAAGAATTGTAAATATTTAGTAAATACTTTCTCAAATGTACATAAGCGCGGGATATGTGAGGATAGTGCGATGATAGCACTGCGTGATTTCAGATTTGAAAACAAAGTTCACATCATAATTGAACATTTCACCAAACAGTATATAATCAACAAAAGGAGACATGCAGTAAAAATTTATTACGATAATAATTTGGACGGTAATATATGTACGAGTAACATTGACAAGTTGCAAATTGGGATGTACAGAGCGTGAAAAGATTGTTATTATTAAATGTATAATCAAAAGTTCTGGGGATTGTGACTCGAAATTTCTGAGCCGTTATATAATACATTATCACGAGAATCTTTTGTTTTTCATTTTCAATCGTACTTCACGAAGTGTCTGTACTAAATATTCTGTAGCATATAAAATTCAATATAGTCATTAAAAAATAGATTTCTTGCCAAATTACAATAATCACCTGGAACACCATACGTCGCTGAATAGATTAATTGCTTCTTCGAGTCGATTTATATTGGGATTTTCTGCGGTTACTTGATCGAAAGTATTGCAAGCTACTAGAAATAGAATTGTATGGATTCCATCAAAAACTTGAATCCATTTACGCCTTTCCCCTCTGAAAAACAATAAGGAAAAAATGAGCAAAATAAAATATATAATTATATTGCTTTTATTTCATTGCTTTCATTACTTTGTTTTTTCCGTGTATGAATATAAGCATATTTATTATGATTGAAAATATTACAAGTTTTTGGTAGCATTATGAAATACCTTTGCCCTCCAACATCAAACATTTCGAAAATCTGTGAGCCACCTCCGTACTTCCTGGGAATTTTCATTGTAAATTCTATCTTCTGTATATCTGTCGTTGTGCGGCGACTATGTAATATATCCTGCGTAGATTAAAATGGATTAAAATAGATTAATATAATGTGTAGGAACCACTCACACTCACATCACTGTCATCAATTTATAATGCCGTAAAAACAATTTGGTAAATACGTCAGGATAACGATGGATTATGAGAAAAAAAATTGTCAATTTGTCAAAGTCAGGTAAAAATGGCTATGTAAATATGATATATCAGTATAATATACTGACCGTCCATCATAAACTGTCAATTAGTTGTTGATAAAGATATTGATTGACTAATTATAAAAGTTTGATTGATTTTGCACCTGGTCGGAAGGCGAATAGTCAGGGGCAGAAACTTGAGAAAGTCTTTCCATAAAACTACACAGAGTTAGATTATAAAAATACGCAAGATTAAACGCATGGTATTTACAAGTTTAATATTAACTATTTACATTTACAATCCCCTGGAAAAAATTGGCCAAAGTGAAAATCATTTCATTTGACTCGACCTCTATCCTGGGTATATAATCCCAAACGTGTGTACACATGTACAAGTACAATGTTGGATCTTCACTAAAAAATATCATCAGTTACTGATTGTGTATCTTTACTGTACATACGTTTCGATTCCTATTTAATTATATAGTATATGCGTAGCTATTCATATACATACATACTATGTTTAAAAATAGATTTTAAATTTGTCTCTCAAAGGGAAACAGGAAACATACTAAATAAACTTTGACACAGCAAATCATGAAAAATTAGTAGTAGTCTCTTTGCTATTATATTTGACGTCATTGTTGCTTGTTGAACTGGGGACAAAAAGATCGAGCAGGGACATCAATTTAAAAATATTTCCATATCCTTAAATCCATATCGTACTTTTGCACACTCTCTCTTTCTTTCTCTCTCGTCGAGAGTGTATACTTTTCGTGTTGTTTCTATACCGTGCTGTCAACTATTTTGCTCATATGTGGATGAACTTGGCTGTAGGTGTTTGTTTTCTCCCTAAACATGGGTTTATTTGCATACAAACTTTGAGTTCCTGAGCTCATTTGTTTTAAATTCGAACTGTAAGTTTATAAATATATTACATAAATATGTAACTGTATAAGCATTACTGGATATGTACAGTAATGCTCTTTTTTTTGTGGGGAAACTCACTATTTAGTACAATCAGGTAAATTGAATTCATGTCCTCTGAGAAAGCAATCTTGAACTGCAGGATCTTCCCATAAAGTCTTCACGTGTTCAAAAAATTCCTGGAAAAATTAAAGAAGAAGGATAATTAGTTTTCTAATTTCATATACACTTCCAACGAATGAACCCGTAACAAATTTTAGAGATAAAATGATGTAAGGTTTTGAAATGATCGAACACACAAAAATCATAACGATGTATTTAATCCACAGTTGAGTGAAAGTAAATTGAATAATATACCTATAATAGTCGTGTGCATACTAATTTTATGTACTTTGTAGCCACTTAACTTTATGTAGGATATATCAGAACCGAAATGAAATTCGATAATTATGGATAATTTCGATAATAAAAAATTAAGACTAAAAATGCATACTATATAATAAACTACACAAGCATTTACAATTCATAGTGGGTACTTGTCAATAAATATAGAATATAGCATAAGTGGAACTAAAAGGTATAATTAGTGAAATACTTGAGGAAGAACTTACACTGGTGTATTCAAATTCTTGTTGTAAATTGATAGATCGTACGTACTCGAGACTATTCAAACTAAATTTGTTACTTATAGGAATCTCATAATTTTGCATTTGTCGAGCAATTATCACAATTGATTCAAGTACATTCGCCCGGATATCTTTGATCTTCTCAATCCTCTCACTGAAAATCAGAACAAACATTATATCAGTTACATATTTTATTCCGTATATATTATCCTAACACGAAGCATTTGCGTGTCCTAGTAAATTCTTAGTTAACTTAACTATACATAGTGTGTTTGCTTCCAGAATAACTGGAAACTGCTATTAAATCTATATAGTAGTATAGCGTTCGTTTTAACATTGACATTTAATTTTCCACGACTAAACACAAGTTTTTGCAGTCATTTTTTTTCGTGTCATTGAATAAAATCAAAATGTAAAATTTTGATGAAAAATTTAAAGTATATACAAAGTATTGAAATTCGATCAGAAACGGAATGCACAATCCAAACTGTACATTTTTCAATGAAAATATACGTCAAATTTTATAAACCGTGTGAAATATCTTACCCACCTTTCACTGAACCCTTGAATATGTAGTATTTTCATTTGTTTAATTATTGTAGTTTTGCCGGACTCTCCTGCTCCCAGAAGTAGAATTTTAATAGCTTTATTGTATTGTTTCATCCACTGACTAAGTCTTTTCTCTAAATCTTTTGACCTTCTTCGTTCTTGATCTTGTGGTCTAAAGCAGCCCAAAGCCATCTAAAAAACAATAAAAGAAAAGTTTCAAATCAATGTCTTTCATCAATAATCTTACAAACAATGTCCACACATTTCCTACATGAAACGTTTTATATTGCATATACAGTAAAAGGGGTTAATTTTTCTACACTTACTTTGAGAGCTTTAGACGGCATGTCTTTATTGGATTAAAAGAAATATATATAACTGCTGGAATTCCAAGAGCTTTTGTGTATATATACACGCGGTTTCTTATTGTTTTACAAAAATAAAATTTGAAATTCAAAAATGAGATTGCAATCCAAACAATGAAGAAACGGATGACTTTTTGCTTAAATTTTGGTATCTTCAATCAGTTACAAAGAAAACACAGAGATTTTGTAATTGTTCTTCTTCCTTCCTTCCGGTAGCCTTCAGAACAGAGTATAGAGTCTCAGAGACAGGGATCAGCATTTAAGAACGAATTCAGCCTTTTTTTTCCAATGAATGTTTTCAAAGCTTGATCGAGCCTCTAGACTTGTTCAGCTCCCTGTGAAAAACCAGAGATAATAGAATAGTTGAGAGGAGAAGCAGAATATTATATTAGTATATTATCTGTCTGAAGTTAGCTCAACGCATATTTAACACTTGATAATGAAATGTCTATGTGTATTATATTGTTTTCATGCTCACGGTAAATAGTTTTTTTTTACTATATATGAGTCCATGACATAACTTGACGAAATTTTTATTTTTACTTCTATGCATAACGTGTAAAATATTATGGCGTGTAGGAATGAAACATGTATAATATACCGAGATAGTATATATGACTGGGAGTGCTAAAATTATCATCATGGTATTTAATCACGTATCGCGAGCTCGGGATGGATAAATAACTTTACGCTACAATTTATTTCAAACAACTACTATCACGTAAATAAAAAAAATCGCGAGCTCGCTCACTGTCAGTATGGAGAGCGTGAGAAGCACAGGTATAGCAAAATAGCAACTAAATTGAGTAAATTATCACGTGTGTATGCTCTGTCGAATGTGAGGAATGAGTTTGCACAGATATTTGTGTGTGAATACCTATATACTGTCGGATTTTTAATAATTGAGCCTCCCAAGGACAGATTTAGGAATCCTTGCCCATTTCAAATACATTGAGTGGGAGGAGCTACGAAGGAGAGAGAAAGACTCAATTATTTTTAATCCGACAGTACTTATGTATATATGTATGTGTGTAATTGTGTATATCAGTATCGTCAGATTTTAGAAAAGGCCAGAGAGAAGGAGTGCACATTCTTTTGAAAAACTGATTTAATTAAACTTGTTTTGCATTTAGTTACACCATTTTTTTGTGCTCATCAACAACTATAAACTCGAAATTTGACACTTTGCTTGTGTGTGGTGTGGATTGGATCTCAGGAAAATGGATCCCGAAAAATACATATTCCGTCAGTTTGTTCGTTCATGTGAAGAGCACATGTAAAGAAAAGAGCACGTTTTTCGCCTGTGAAATTGTACATGGTGCATGGTGCAATGTACCATTGATTTCACCTTCTACCAAGTCACTGTGTGCGAATCCACACACAGGACAAACGTTTAAATTAATATTGAAAGAAACATCACACCATTTTTTCTCCTCTTCTATACATAATATTTTCATTTTATTCAAATGAAGATATTTAAATATTTTTGTTCCCATTTAAATATTAATGTAGGCGCTTGGAACTATGTCTTCCTTCCGTATAAAATCTCTTTACTTTCCTTCTGCTTACATTATAAAATATTCATTTACTAAACATTGGACAACACAGACTGTCTGTCTCATCTTGATCGTTAGATGGAAAATTTTCCATCGTTGTATGTACGGAATGTACGCGAAGGAAACGTCAATACTAACAACAACTTTAGGCGAACCCACACAGATAATCTGTAATCCAATTTGTTTTGTAGCCCCACAGTATATATTGATAGTCTACTACAGAAAATGAACATAGGCGAGTGTTTTTCCGCAGTGTACAGTTGAATTTTGATTTAAATATAAGTATAGATACGTTCAGCTACTATTTATACTACAGGTTCATTAAAGTCCACACACACAATGGAAAGGTATACAACATGTGGTCGGCCTGTCTTTTGAAGGTTTGTTTGTAAATGTTCTGTGTACATTTTATTTATTTTAAATATAGTTAACTGTACAATAATGAATTGTTGATTTGTGATTTGTGAAGAAAGTTTGTCAATCTTATTTATATTTATACATTGACTTGTTCTATATAATAACATGTATCATATGGGGGAAATGACGAATGACGTATTTCATTTTTGTCAGAGTTCATGGCATTAAATGCATACAGAAAGAATATACTAAAATGCAGGGTCAGGATGACGAAGTGGATATTTGAATATATATCACGTCGAGATTACCCGTGACTATGCATATTAGTTAACGATATAATACCGGTATAATTTCTCAATGAAAATAGGAATGTGTACAACTGCGACACTATTAATATTTTGATTCTGTTACTGTTGATGTTGATAATCGAATTTAGCGGAGGTTGATATAGGACAAACTTACAAACTCATCCTGTCCTATCTTTGTCTGGGTAATCCAACATAAGAGTTTAAGAGCTGCGGGATTGTATACGTGGGACAGAGGATTAATTACGGTGTAGATAGTGTATATTTAGATTTTTGATTAGGCTGCATGCACTTTGGAACAATTGTAAATTTACCGAATGTATAAGATTGAAGTAATGCACAAAATTACAGTCACAGACGCACAAGAACTATATAAACATGGATTAACTTGACATTCGGTAACTGACTGATTTTTCTTGTTATTTCCAAGTCTCATTACGTATATATATTTATCATTCTCATGTGATAAATATGACGCTCTTTTGCATGCGTGTATAAAATGTAAATTATTGAGTATTCTCAGTCAAAGTTGGGAGGTTATGTACATTTCCACATATTTTTCTTAATACGCAGTTGCTTACCCTCCGCTCCGTCTACGAGTTGCGAATACTAATTTTAAATGAGCACCTTCAATCCATTTAACCCTTTGAATGAGGTCATTGTTTCTAATGCCAATGAAATTTGGGCTGTTTTAAATTGTGTCATTTTATTTCGGGGGCATGTTAAATGTTAAAGTTACGTTGTTGAATTTACATTATTATATGCACGTCATTGGCAGTTGGCAGTGAAGACAGCAGAATTTCCAAAGCGTCAACAGACTTTAGAGAATTGTAATTAATTTCATCAGTAAATTTTAGCATAGGTATGTGTACTTTGTTTTTTTATAACCCACAGGTTACGTTTCCATTATTTCTTTTTGAACTTTTTTCTCTCAATCCTCTCGTTCAAGCTCTCTCCAGAAAAATGTTTAAAATTGAGACTGACGCAATACTCACACCAGCATTAACACTTGTCATGAAATAGCGTTTATAGCTTTATAATGTAAGGTTATCTTTGAAGATGAACGCACGCCAAAGAGATGAGACGAGTCAAAGATTTGATTGTGTGAACGATGATAACAAGGGGAAGTTTGTACAATTGATTATATGTATTTATATGTACAACACACTTCCACATGCACAACTGACGTATCAGTGTTTGTGCATTTATTTTCGCAAAATAACTACTATGCTTTTTTTAAAAGTGTTCTTGTCATGCACTACACGACTGATGAATTACAGTCTTCTTCACTTTGTCTGTAAATTTAGAATTTAAAATTGAGCTTCCTCACTTGTAACAGATTTTTTTTAATACTGTGTTGAACGTGATTTGACGCAAATCTTATTTCTATTTTCTACTCGTATATAATTTCTCACACAACTGCCCCCGACGTAACTCACTAAATAAATTAATAAACGAACCAAAAGATAGTTCTACACACAAAATGTCGAACACTTGATCTATTCTGTTGTTCTAAGTGATTGATAATTACTTGCTAATGGCTACTAATTATTAGTTATTCAACAGAATTTTGCTCTCACATATTTACGCTACACTTTGAAATGCCTGGCGCTATAGTATAATCTATACACTGATTTACACACCTTAATCTCATTATTTATAATACTATTATTAGGATCTGTAGAATGTACAATTGGAAATACGGCACACGAGGTTTTCTTTAGCTCCAAAAAAGTTATTACTTTTTATAAAACTATACACACAGTGACACATACACACACACACACACACACACACTCACACACACTCACACACACAAACCGTCAATGTGGGTTTGAAGAATCAAAAGGAATCTTTCACCTGAGTATTCGTTTGTAGGAGTAAGTATATATATTATATTCAATTTTTATATTACAAATCACCAATCACAGTGATCAAAATCAACACACACATGCACTATCAACTATCACTCCCAGTCCTCTAAAAGTCGAGTAATCTCTCACTCCCCTCTCTCTTCATTTGACTATCGACCTTCATTGCAGAAGTTTCCATGTATAGTGTCATAGCATAGTCGATTGATGTACATATATGAGCAACTATAGTATATATAGATTTATACATTTAAACTTTATTATTGGATATTTGCCAATATTAAATAACATTTATTAGGTTTGATTTCTCAATTTCCATCTCTTACATTTACATTCATCTTACATGTGTCTTCTCTCATGTATGAATGACTTTTTTGTGTATACTCCTATTCAGATTCAGATAGAAATCACACAGAGAACATTAAAGATAGATTCGCCGCCTCATAAAAAATAAATATATATAAACTAAAACCAGCAGTGAATATTTTTGACATTAATTTAAATTGGCCATATATGTAGCATATTTTTTGAAATCTCAACTCAAAATTTTAAATTATAATTACACAAAGTATTCTTACCCCAAGCCATAACAAAACAGTGAGGGAGAAATATTATTGAAGTTTTCCAAATTGTGTGTTGAGTACAAAAAGGCGAAATATATCTAGTTAAATACTTATTTTGTTTTATAAGGGTTGTATACGCAAACTTTCAGTTTTTCACTATTGACACAGCAAAAAATTTCTGTACGTTTGACAAAATGACACTTGGAATTATTAATGGTAAAAATTAGACGGTCTTGCTGTGGCACAAATCATACACAGTTTTTATTTTTAACTTATTAAAAGCTATAGACAAAGGTGTTTTGATTAACGTTTTGACTTTTAACTTATAGCTGTGCCCTCATACACTTACACACTGCAGGCTCACACTGACTGTTGAATGTCAGTAGACACACTCACATTCAGCATGTATACCAAACAATACCTACGAAAAAAATATCACAGCAATGTATCGTAATGTGGAGTTCGTCTAACACTAAAACGATTGGTCTTTTGTATGTACAAAAGTGGGTTTGTGCACAATGCAGTACAGAAAACTCAAAGTCATTTTCCGTATCCGATGTACTTGACTGGTAGTCAAACTCAATGACTGTAACAATGTATCAACACTATAAAAGGGGAAAACGAAGGAACTCACATGCATTCTACATGTGTGTGTGTGTGTGTACAGAAAACATATATCATATGCATGTCTTTAATGTAATGATTGTCTGTTGTCCTTTTTCGTATATATTGATGTACATAGTTAAGACTGTGGGAGAGGGAGAGTGACACGTTTTAACAACTTTTAATCAAGTCTTAATATCATGATAATAAATAAATACATAAATATGTACAGATATTCAATTCTGAAGTAGTTAATGTTAATTCAGAAGTAGCTAATGTTGTACATTCATCAAAGTAGATGTACTTAGGTATGTAAATATTAAGAACGATATTTTTTGGGGAGATCTGACTTGTGTGTGTGTGTGACGTCAACGAAACTGATGAGGGCGAGAATTAAGAGATTCAAAAGCATGGACAAAAGTAGAGCTCAGTACTCTGTCCGTCGTGTATATGTATACAAAAATAAGTACATGTATGTAGCAATATCATTATTTTTTGCTCTGTACATATTTGTATTGTCTGCTATTACCAATACATGGTAAGAATTCCCAGAGAGAGTAGTACAAGGAAGCAATAAATAGTTTTGATACTAAATATTGTATTTATATTGTGTGTATTACTGTGTATATACATACATATACTATTATATATCGTACGTATATATGTGTCGAAGGGAAAACTCAAAAGTCAGACTTTAATATGGTGGAGACTTGAGTTTTCCCAGACTATATGTAAGTATCGTCAAGTAATAATAATAAATCAAGTAAATACATGATACATTTTATTTATACTTTTTGTAAATATACTTTTAGAAATGATGCGTATGGTTTTATAACATGTACTATCCTACATGATGATCGTTTTCATGTTATGCATTGCAATTGAGTTAATGGCTGAAGTTGAAATTCCAAATAGTTTTAAATCTCTATTGTTTTCTATTGTCGTTTGTCGTATTGTTTGTGTGAGACTGGTAGAATCATTATTTATTGTTGTTACTACTATCAACTTACTTGTGTTCGTATTCTACATACATTTACAGATATTCTGATTCATAGTCTGTATTTAGCTCTGTAGAAAATGCATTAAATGCATGATTAAATGACATTAATAATAGTTATGGGATTTTGATGAAAATTTCATCATGAAATGAAATTGAGTGTTTAATTTTATTCTTTTTTCCTCAAAGAATTTCATTCAAAATTCAAAGGAAAATGCTTTTGTCAAAACGAAACAAAAAAAAAGAAACCATCTGCTTTAAATTATATATAAGTAGCCGTTTAAATCCGTTTAATGTTTGAAGTTTTGAAGTATATAATATAGTATTCGAATTTATGCGTGGAAGTGATGGGGATGGAAATGTGTGTGTGTGTGTGTATGTGTGTAAAGCATATTGAACCTGAATTTTCGATTGGATTTTTTTAATATCTTTTAAATGATACTCTTGTCTCTTTATCAGCATGACCGCTTATGTTCTTGATACAAGAGTATTGTCAATAATCAATAATCCAAACTGTATTCCATTTGGAAATGGTTGAGTAATCCATAAAAATAGAAATTGAAACATCCCTCATTCAAACTGTCACATTAGTATATATATGTACATATATTTAATATGAGCAGTGCACATACTTTTCATCAGAGTTTGCATTTGTCAGCTAAAACGTTTGTATATATATATGTATGTGTAACATTGGTTTTATGAATTAGTAATAAAATGTAGTTATAAATAAAAAGTATCTATGTATGCAGATTGATGAAGCATCATTATTTGTTTTTTTGATTTTTTGGTAGGCTCTCCTCTCTTCTCATTGAGCTCTGAAGAATTTCCTTTTGAGCATTCGAGCATTCCATGTGAGTAATCAGTATATTCTCGCGCTCACTCATTCATTCCCTTTTTACTGATATTTTACGACTTTTTGGTTTATATTATATGACTTTGACGAATATCTCTAATAATTTTCAAAGAATTTGAGAATTTTTATTTGGAAAATTGTCTGACCTTGACTCGTGCTAAGTTAGCACTGTTAACGTGCTTCAAGTGAGCAGAACATATGCAAAATTCTTCTTGTATGCTTGTACATATGTTTACTTTTAACTGCAACTACGTTTACGTTACGCCTAAAAAATCCTTAGGGATAAGAACTGCACACATAGATGTGTAATAATAAATTTCTTATATCTTCTTGCATTTTCTAAATTTACTTTCCTCCTCATAATTTTCTTCCCTTGAAGGATTTTCAATGTTTTTACTACAATCGCTTATTATTATTCCTCGCTTACATAAATAGAGAGATACATGCTGATCGTAAATCTATATACATATATATACGTATATATAGCTTGATGCATGCCTAACATGATGAATCTTAGCACTTACAATTAATGGCTTGATGCATTGCATCAAATGTGTATAATTTGACAGCAGGCTAAATTTTGCTTGTAAAAAGTTGTCAGTGTTTTTGTTCGTGGGTTGTAAAAACGTTTGTACATAATGTGTCTCAGGAGTATAAAAATGACAAAATACATTCGAATGTAAACTAGAAAAACTAGATTAATTTCTATCTCAAATATCTCTAAATTTTAAACCACCATGTTTTTATCCTCTTGTTTACATGAGTGAGTGAGTGTCCTTTAGGATTAGGATAATTGTTTGTAAAAAAAATGGAATGACATAGTAAAAATACAATATAAGGATCTCATATTGTGCTAGTAGGATATCCGTACAAGTATCTATAGATACAATCAGAAAATGCGTACATGTACATGTACATATAGTATGTATGGCGTGATTCATGTTTCATATCCCAGTACATTTTAACATTTTCTAGAATTGCCACTGAATTCACGGGAAGGACTTGATTTAATCTTTTTAATTAAAAAAGTCTATCAGTGGTTAAAATAATAATGATTGCTGTTGTACCTATATGCACACGTATGCAGGTATACACATGTGCACGTGTTCTTCTCCTTGCCACAGTGGGATCAAATAATGGAATCTAATGATGTATACTTGTACGGTATAACTTTTATTGTTATAAATGCGTGTAAAGTTTACACCATCGAATAAGTATTTCTTCTAATAGAATGTGGAACACTTAAAGTGTTGGAAGTTTGACTTATCACTCCACTACTCAGATTAATTATTTTTCCACTACCACTACTTTTTCCACTGCTCAAATATCTATTTTTCCACTATACCACTACCTTTTTTCAAAATTTCAAAATTTTCCACTACCACTACTTTTCCCACTACCCAAAATTTCCAACACTCCACTACAACTGAAACAAATTTCTGAAGTTTGGTCCATTCGGGTCGCAATGCAAAATTTGGGTGTCCCATATCAAATACATTAGCGTACATGCGGTTTAGGGAGAGGGAAGTCTCACGATTTGTGACCGAGTGTGACCAAGGGGAGGAGGGGGCCTCTCGATTTGTGACCGAGGGGAAGAGGGTCTAAAAAGTCGATTTTTTTTTGGATTCCATTAATGGACAGCGTCTAATATTCAAAATTCGGGTCAATTTAGGATAATATTCAAAATTTGGGTCAATTTAGGTCAATACCCGAAATTTGGGCAAAATTAGGACAATATTCAAAAGTTGGGTGAATTTAACAACCAAAATATTAAAAGTTGGGTCAATTTAGACCGAAGTTCAGCCTTTAAAATCTTCACTGGGAGAAAACCCTGTTTCAAAAATTTGGCCCAGCATTATACATTTTGACCAAATGTTTGAAGTTTAGGACCATAATTGAGGAGAAATTTTTTACTTTTATTCAAAATTGGCATTCTATTTCAAAGAGGCAGGTGAAACGAAGTACAGCAAAAGTCCCGTGTCCGTAGGACAAAATGACCATTCCTATCTTGTAGAGGAGGTCAAACTGCACAAGGTTAATATGGGACACGAGACAGGTTTCACCACTCGTTCTCCCGTAAAACTCGAAAAACGGAAATCTTTAGCATTGCGGGGATATAGGCGAAATCTCAACTTCACGATTTTTTTCTTACGTCAAAACTTTCGAGTTGACTTGAAACTTGAAACTTTCAGGGGTGTCTTCTGGGGCACTCAGGTCAGTTTTAAATTAATTTTAGCCCACCCGTTGAGAACCCGGGTAACGTACCCGGGCATCATTCGGGGTTTCCACAAATCATGTCGGATTTCAAAGAAACTTGTTAGGACGATGCAAAATAGTGCTACGAACAACTTTTATCCTATGGTCACCCCACTTTTATCATCCGCGTGACCTGTAGAGGTCAATCTGACTTGTTTTGTGTCACAGCGCTCCCAGCGGTGACCCGATGAACTAAAAATCTGAAAAAATTCACTCGCACAGCCAAATATATGCTCTGCAAAACAGCCACTATTTCAAGTACCATTATTTTCCACTATCACTACAAAAAGTAGTGGAGTGGTTCCAACACTGCACTGATCCATTCATATAAAAATGATTTTGACTTTTTTTGGAGTTGTCGCGGGCGACGATGTGATATCCTTAGAATTTTGAAGCGAAGAAGGTTTACCTTCGTTTCGAAAATCAATTTTATATCAATGCACAGTATATGCTTTATTAAATTATTGTGCATGATTCATCCTTTCCTATTGGCGGAAACTTTTTTTCATCCCAATCTTCAAACAAAAATGTGAATTTTTTTTTTTGACCAGGCCATTCAATCCTCCCGGAGGACTCGTCCGAATCATTTTTGCACTTCACAACGGGTTAGACACAGGTTCAAGGTCACACAACGAGACTTTGTGTGTCCTGTATTTTTTACAAAAGGGTCTTTATCATAAAATTCCTACAGTTGTACATACTTCCAGCTGACTTTTGTCAACAATGAATAGGTACGTTCAACCAAATATATTTTTAAAATTATATTTTTATCGCATATTTTCTACGTTCTATATACGTTCTATACATATAAAAATTTAATACGATAATGTTTTACTTATTGATAGTCGTTTTCGAGTCGTAATTCTTGGCGGAGGAGCAGGAGGTTTATCAATTGCTTCAAGATTCTATAACAAATTTAGAAGAAGACCTGCCTTATCATGCAAGCCCGGAAGCATTGCAATCATAGAACCCAGTGATGTAAGTGTGTAAATTATTTGACGTGTATGTAAGTAAGTATATATAGTATTGAAATTTGACCATCAACAATAAATGTATATGCTATGCATGTTATTTGACTTTTACATAACGTGTAGACTCATTACTATCAAGCCATGTGGACTTTGGTAGGAGGTGGAATCAAAACCCTTGCCGACTCCGCAAGGCCCATGCGTTCACTTATACCCGATGGAATGCATTGGATTAAAGACCACGTAGTTACTATTAACCCAATAACTCAAACGGTTCTAACTCAAAGTGGAAAGGTAATCGAGTACGATTATCTCGTGGTTGCAGTTGGTATGCAATTAAATTATGAACAGGTATGTTTTTACAACTATAGTACAACTATAGTACACAAGCATAGTACAATAATTTGTCGAACTTGTTTAGAATGATTTACGCATGTGAAAAATGGAGTTCTCATTGGGCCAATGTATTATTTTATTATTTTCATATAGATAAAAGGATTGCCAGAAGCTTTAAATACACCGGGAGTTTGTTCAAATTATTCACCTGCCCATGTAAATAAAACATTCGAGGCTATCAAGAATTTTAAGAGTGGTAACATTCATTATCATATGATTTAAGGATGATGATGAGTTTAAATCTAGTTATTTTATAAAATTGTGAAAGGATATGATGATAAGAATATATACGGTTTTGTAATTTATACAGGAAATGCAGTATTCACTTTCCCAGACACTCCAGTCAAGTGTGCTGGTGCTCCTCAGAAAATTATGTATTTTGCTGAAAATTATTTACGAAAGGTACAAAAATTTCATTTGAAAGACTTGAAGAGTAATGATTACTATATTTCCGCTGTCGTCTTACTCTGTGTATTCAAAAGATTCACTTTACTTTCTTTAAACCCTTATATATAGATTAATAAAAGGAAGGGTGCTCAATTTGAATATTTTACAAGTTTACCCGTCCTGTTCGGAGTAAAGCACTACGCTGACGCATTATGGGAAGTTGTAAAAAAAAGAGATATCAATGTGAATCTTCGACAGAATCTAATTGAGGTGATTCCTAAAGAAAAGAAAGCTATATTTCAAAATTTGGATAAACCCCAAGAAACTAAGATAATAGACTATGAAATGCTTCACGTCACTCCACCGATGGGAGCTCATGATTTTATGAAATCGTGTCACGGCCTCGTTGACTCTGCTGGATTTCTTACCGTAGACAAGAAACTTCTTGTGCATACAAATTTTCCAAATATTTTAGGCCTTGGTGACTGCACCAATTTACCAACTTCCAAAACAGCAGCAGCAATTGGTTAGAAAGTTTGACATGTCTTTTCGATACAATGAACCTTTAAAACATTTCAATTCAATAAATACAAGTGTACATGTATGTCTTTTATTTTAGCGGCTCAAAATGCAGTTTGTTTTACAAATCTCGACCAGCTTATGCAACATCGTCAGCCACTGGAGGAATATGACGGTATGCCATTTATTCTATCCTCTTACTTTTCATCAGTCAGTTATATTTATAGTAGTAATCGAATGTAAAAATCTAATAAATAAAGGAAACGAAAAATATTTTTTATTTTACAGGATACACTTCATGTCCTCTTGTGACTAGTGATACCCATTGCATTCTTGCAGAATTTGACTATAACCTAGAGCCCTTGGAAACATTTCCATTTGAGCAATCCCAAGAACTTCGTTCTATGTTTTATCTAACGAAACACATCATGCCACATATTTATTGGAATTTAATGCTCAAAGGATTTTGGAGTGGTCCAGAAGTGTTTCGTAAAATAATGAACATGAGTTTAAAATAGAGAGTAATTCGAAAATTACTGTACACATTTTGATTTAGTGTAAGACTTGTCATGTATTGTAGTTCATAATAAATTTTATTTTCATTTTATCGAACAAACACTCGACAGTACACACTCGTAGTCGTATTTTTAGTCTATGTAGAATAATTTGTTAAATTAAAATAACTTCCACGAAAAACTATAAAGAGGATGGGAGGATCAATATAACAATAAAAAGTATCCTTACTTAAACATTCGTAACGACAAGTATACAAAATATCACAATCTGTAGAATAGCTGTTAGCAAGAATTTACTACCATTATTTTGGAAATTCAGTTGATTGCACTTTGGACTAAATTTATTATCATTTCTGCATTCAATTTCTCGATTTTCAGGATCATCTTTTCGTCTCCAACTACGAGCAAAGTCGGATCGATATCGCTTGTCATTCTTGATTTTCTCTCGTGACCAACAATCCATTTTATTAAATGCACGAAAATAATCTACTTGACACGTACATTTTCCTAGTTGACACTCTGTATTCTCTCCACAATGATTGTAGGATACTTCACAAGGGTCACCTATTAACACATTGCACTCACCGCTTGCGGGATTAATTTTAGTAGCATACGGACATTTTTTTGTTTGAATAAAAGTTGTCCCATCTCCCTCCGAATTTTGACCAGTGACAACTTGTAACGCCATTAAAATTGATACCGAGAGAATTGTAATTTTGCTGTAAAATCCAGTAGAATTTCTACTCTTTTTTCTCGGCGTCTTGAACGTACAAAGTAGAGCTTTTGTCACTAGTTGTGTTTTCCCTATCCATGAAGCCAGGAATGAGATGAGGACATGGCGATGAACTAAAATACTCGTAGTAATTCCAAGGGAATTCAAGAAAACTTTGAAATAATAATTTGGATAGTTTATCGTTGACCCACGAGAAACGTAAACGAGTAAATCCGAGTCATTAACTAATCCTTTGTAAATACGTCTGTATCGAGGTTCTCTTGCTTTTTCTAGCAATGCAGCAGGTCGAATGATGGGATCTAGATTCCAGATTTGAGTCCAGATACACTCAGTTTTATTCTCAGATGCAGTGAATCCCGTTTGACAGCAACATTTACTGAATACACAGTGCGCATTGGTGATACACTGTTTTGTTCTAGATACTACAAATGTGCCATTGTTCACAGTGCACGATTCGTAAAGCAAAAGCTCACAAAGGTGTGTCTCCCTATTCTGAACTTCATTTGATTTACAGGGTATTCCTTTTTTCAAGAACAAATTTAAAATATTAATATATACATGAGGCTTGCTTACAGATATATTTACAGACTCATACTTGTATTTAGTAAATACTATATTTATTTACATACTTGCACACTTTTATACCTTTTGAAAATTTCAGAATACAGATAAAGATGATCAATATCAAAATGCCTCCTAGGTTGCATTTCATCCTTCCCAAAAACTCACAGCCCAGTAATAATAAAAAAGGAGGAAAATTGGAACATAATTAATTATTATTATTTGCATCTAAAACAGTCACAGAATGTCATTTATAATCCAGCTCTATCTTTTTTTAAATCCCCATCCCCGTGAACACTATACTATATATAGTATATGGCACACGGCTATAAATTTTAGCCTCAAAAAGTATAACTTATGTCTACATATTTAAAATGATTTTGAATTCGGTAGTAACCATAGTAGCCCAATCTTCTTGAACGATGATTCCGATTCTTTTTTTTTCAATAAAAATAATAATAATATGTCGTTCCTTCTTTGTTCGATTCATGTAATCTTAGAGTATATATAACAACATGTTATAATATAATATATGCATGTAATGGTTCACTTTTGGACTCTGTAAAACTTGGAAAACTTGACTAGAGAAATGTGTATATAAACTGATTTTCACAACTGTTTTAATTTGCTGTTGCGAGGCACTGATTCACAATAGAAATCAAATTGGCATTCTCCAGTGCTGCAGCGACACGTTCTTTATCAGCTAACTGTTTATTAATTGCCTGCTCTGCAGAATGTGAACCTGGAGTAATTTGGACATCGACTTTATATCCATCGGGAAGGGATCTCAAAAGTTGAACACGAATTGACAGCCCAATTAAAGTCGCCATGCTGCAGTGTGGAATGGTAGGTGTGAAACCAATTGTAATCACTTTCTTCTCGTTGTCAACCTGAAAAATAAATATAATATTTATGCGTGTATCTATGGAGCAAACACCAAATTATATAGAGTCATCATGTGTCTTACAAAATATTGTTAGACATTCGACTATATAATATATACAATTATGCTCGTTAAATTATAGTTAAATACCTGAACTCTGTCCTCTGCAACGACGTTTAATTCTTCGAGTGTAAGCGGATGTTCGGGATCGTGAATATCTCGAATCATATCTGCACAAAAAACAGTCATAATTAACCAGTTACCCATTCAAATGTATTATTTCTTCAATTGAATAGTTAAATAAATGGGAATTAAAGCTCTATATACGCACCAAAAATATCTCCTGAATCAATTTCATCTCTTGTTTTTTCATCTTTGTCAGATATTTTCACAATTCTCCTTTCCGCTTTCTTATGGATGATTGGATTTAAATTCTGCATTTTGCTAAACATCAGAGCACGAATACTTAATTGATTCACCAAATCTCGATAGCAAAGATGAAAAAATGTCAAGTTGTTAGTTTTCGGACTTTTTCGAAAAATGTTCTCCTCATAAATTCAATAGAAATTCAAACCAGTACGGCAAGGGAAAATCCTTGGACGACCAAAGGAATCTTCTTCAGTGTACTAAAATGCTTGGATATGTACAAGCAGTAGAAGAAATAAGAAATAATCCATGTGTATAATATACACAAAATAATAATAATACATATTATGTATTATTATTATTTTTCAGAATTTATTCAAATGCTTCAGTATGTAGGCTAAGAGTAAACTAATGATACTATATTGGAAATGATGAGAATGGTGTAGTTTACACCGTGTAGAGTGTTGTGACATTCTTGACAGTAAAAAATCTGTCCATGTATGGGTTGAAGGGATTTCAATGTGACACGATCTAATACATTCGATTGTGACAAATTAAGTGATATACGAATAATGAATAAATTTCTTTGTGTATTTTGTATAGTTGCCGAGAGTAGAAAGATTATGACTTTATGACTACACAATTAAACAGGCTCCAACGAGCCCTAGTGTTGCATAGATGAGAATCCCAATAATGGGTATGATTGCATAATGTCGAATTAGAGAGTAGGGTTAGAGAATTATTAAACCCGACAAAATGCTGAAAGCTCGATGGATAAAACAACCCTACAAATACACACAACAAAAATTCGGTTTAATATAACAAGATTACGGTAAATTTTGTGCACAGTAGTACTTGGAAATCCCATAATTCAGTTCCAAACTGTAAAGAAAACACATTTGTATAAGAAAAGGATGTTACGAAAACACAGCATGAATTTAACAATCCTTCAAGTATATATTGGTATAAATATTTTGTTGAAAATGTGAACTTACATGCTTTTTTCAAGCCATAAGAGACGACTGTTTCCATACATGATCATGACAGAAATGAAGAACATGGCCACAGAGAAATTGTTAAGGTATACGATACATATATATTGTATGAAGGAATCCCACAATTGGTACAAAATCATCCAAACTTGATTGTCACCACACCAAAGAAAATGTGTAAAGATTCTGCTTGGATTTCTTGAGTATATAGGAAATACGGGATTGTGAGAAGAATTTTGCTCCATTCCCCAAAATGGAAACGAGTACAAGCTCAATTCCATTCTTCTTCTCCGTGTGCTATACTCTCAGCTTAAAACCTGTAAAGTGTAATGAAAATGATGACAATGGGAATATGAAAAACGACGATTAAGGTTTATATTTTTCATTTATGAATCTTTTTACATATACTTATAGGTTTTCATTTAGCTCCATCAAATTGTTGACGAGTTATTGAAGTTCAGGATGGAAAATGAAGCGGCTGGGGAACGTGATACAGAAATACAGGACAAGAATTGATTCTAGAATCAAGTCCGGTACATTCACAGACACTCTGCATATAAATGTAGTAAATTAAACTAAGACTTTTTGAAATTTAAAATATAAAATCCACAATCAGATTTGTACAGCACAGGAATTGTCTTGTACGACTTTGAAGAGAAATGAGTTTGTCATTTGAGTAATCCCATTCAAAGGGAAGTGCTTTTATTATATAAGAATGGGTATAGAGTGTGAATAATCTCATTACGCCTACATTGACTAAGACGATAATTATGTGAGTGCGTATTCACTAGTATTCAGAAAGCCTTATACTTGAGAAATATAAATGTTTTTACTGGCTCTCACATTGATCCTTTTATATAAATTACAGCCTGCAATGATTCTGGACATTATTCAGTTATTGCTTGATAAATAACATATATATACATTTTGATATCGTTTCCTGTTGAAATTCATAATTCATAATACATTTTTGAAGCAAAATGAAATCCTTGTAAACTATACTTTGTTTCCCGTCAAAAAGTGTAAGGTCAATATTGGATATTTGGCAAGTTCAACATCAAAAGGAAAAAAGTTCGCTGGCACACGTTCCAAAACCAAAACATGTATATAAGTATGATGCTAAAAATAAAATCAACTGAGTAAATTCTGAAATGCCACATACATTGCCAGTCACCAGTCACGATTCTTTTGGGATGTTGAGAAAAAATTCACCAAATTCACAACAGTCACAACTCTCGGATTTTATACTCACAACAGCCACATGAAATTTAGAAAATCTACCAAATGTAAATAACATAACACACCGTCACACAGTGTTCTATAGTCTCCACTGTAAACTGTTTCAAGCCTGGAACAGTTACATTTTTTTTTTCACAAATTTCCTTCCGAGAGTCTCGCTCATCTTTCTTTCTATATGTATATACCTCTCAACGTTCAAGACAATTAGACTTTCATTCTCAGCATTTCTCATTCTCTTGACTTTTTTCCTCCGAATTCTATTCATCAAGTTAATGTATTGCCGAGCAATTTGTCAATTTTAATTTTCTCCTATCTATCAAAAACGACGAAGTACTGGAGTGTATTTTTTTACCCTTTAGTATGGTGACTGCACCTACTAAAAATTACTGTGAATATACATAGTGAATGAGCTTTTATTATTATATAGCTCTGTGTTTCGTGAAAATTTTGTGTAAAGTGAGAAAATATGAAAGTCACAGTTTGTATTCACACTTTCAATATGTTCTTCCTATTGTCCTGTCTTTATAATTCTGTACACTGTAAGAAGACATTTTATTTGGTGTTTGAATCTTATCATATGTAAATATAATTGAAACGAGACTCCTTTTAAATTCGCACAATTGTCTTTTGTTTTAGGTCGCCTCTGCTATTCCTGCCAAACAAAGGAGAGTGATTTGACTTGTCTTTATAATCCTGAGAATGTGACCGAGGGTCAACCGACGGTTCCTTGTAAAAACTACTGTCTGATATCAAGAATAGAATATGGTTATGGCTATAACCCAGGTCAGTATCTCAATTTTAGTTTAAATCACCTGACTCGAGAACAAAAATGGTAGTGAGTATGGTGGTGATAACATAACATATATATACAAAACATATTTTTTTCCGTTTTCCGTATTTTCTTCAAAATATTTTTATTGCTTTCATCTCACATGTTGAGTGTATAAAAAATCTCGTTTTTATCCCATCCTAAACCCACACAAAACCATTACTCTTTTTCTCTCCATCATAATATATGTATTTATAAAGGATTTATGAAATATAAATTAGCCACAGCTCGTTATATATACATTATAATTGAAAAATTGTAAAATGTAAATGTGTATATAAAATTTATTGTGAGGGCGCATGTATGAATGAAAAATGAGTACATGACAGCTGTGGAAGTGATTACAAGATGTCCTATGTATGACTCTCTATACAGAATCTTCATCACTCATCTCACTTAATCGGAGCTGTTCCAATGAAGCTCTGGACTTTAGTGTTCAGGACAATTATTTTATAATACATCATCGGAGTTGTCGTCAGAGTCTTTGCAACAATGGTAGCGGCAAAGAAAGTAGGTCACACATCACAATTTAATTTTTTTTTATTAAAAAAAGAAGAACTTAACTGTACGGACGATGGATATTTCCATTTGAGTTTGAAATAACGGGGATTTGTAAAATTGTGTGAATTAATAATAATTACCACAGTGCATATACAACTCATTGTGTGTGCGAAGAGGTCTATACAACGCTGTTTGTCTCATCCCTCTATTATTGTTTTTTGAGCAGGTTTAAAACACATGAAAGACGAAGGAGTAGAAGAAGATGAACCCTTGGAAATACCTCCACTGATATCTTGTTCGAATAATGTAGCTCGAAATTTGACACTGCTCATTTCCATCATTTTATTTCATCGAATGGTGAAATTATAGTACAAAAACAGGAACTGTGACAGTCGTCGTACCCGCCATCCTTGTTAAATCCTTAACCATTATCATTATAGCCGCAAAATGGAGATCACATAAATATATACTTATATACTGGCACGAAAATTGGTCCAAGTTTTTGTGTATGTGTAGCTTTCATTTTATGTACCACGTACATTTTCCTTGTATTTTAAATATTTATTATGTTATTTATCTGTACATACATACTTTTATTCAGGTTGAGCTATGAAAAGAAAGCAATTTTAAAACATTACCATTTTTTTGTGATTTTATATACTTCTACTTCATGAACTTCATTGTACCGCCGACAGTATATTGTACAGTGAAGCAAACACACGCTAATATTGTACATGTGTATAGAAAATCAGTCTATTCTTAATAATAATAAAAAATCGAAGGCTTTTTTCCGCTACCTTCTTCTAAACTACAATCGAGAGCTGTATAGGCATTTTGATTTTAATTTTAACCAAGCATGAAAACTGGGTAATAATGGATATAGTGGTGGGTAATATACGTATATATACCTAGTTTATTTATAGAAAATTCTTGGCAAAAATTATAAAATGTTAAGCAGATTACATAGTTGAAATCCCATCGACAGTTATTTAATACTTGATATATCAGTAAACGTGTAGTGTGTGTATACATTTACATGACGAGAGCGGATGACGATAGAAAATATGCAAATTACGAATCTCCCTTTTGGTATCTTTTTTATCTGACATCTGTCACTTACCAAGAATGGAGTACAAAGCGAGTGAAAGAGAGAGAGAGAGAGATACCGTAAAGTAAATATACAAACGGTGTATTAGCGTGTATATAATATTGTGTCATTGTCACTGTGTGATGATGGTTCAGCTTTTGACGCACAGCTATACAGTACAAATTGTGAGGTGTTAATTGAATGTACAATAATCAAGCCAATATATTCTCTCACACACACGCACATACATAACAACATACATATATCTTTTATGCATTGCAGGTCTTTGTACATATCATCATGTAATTAAATGACCAATCATTAAAATTATAAAGTTTGATAATTTAATCAGGATTTACAGCTTTAGATTTAGATGTGTTGATGTTGCACAGGTGATAAACTAGGTAAAGAGAAAAGACAATTGTAAGCCTGCTTTTTTCAAGCGGTTTTGAGACTGCATGTGCTGTTGACTCAGGGGCTTTAGTATACTTTTTGTACGTAATATATATAATATATTATATATGCATACTCATGTGTGTATATAATATGTATACATATTTTGGATAATGGTGAATAGAATGAGTTACAGTAATTTCAAACATGAATTATTCCAAAATTCACGGTTAGTACAATTATATTGAATTGAATTATTACGCGTTAGCCTTAATATTTACGTACAACAACAACAACTGATCACAACGGAAGTTGCAAGTCGTAAATTGTAAGTATTTCATTAATAATTAATTGTTTTTTATTACACTACTTGCTTACTTTTTACTATTTCTCTGTGTCACGTAATTATTAGTTGTAATGTAGGATTTAGGATTGTCAGGAATTTACAATTTTGAATCATGATTTATTTCTCAATTTTATTCGATTAAAAACTGATGTATTATTTGATGAATTGTAAATTGTATTATTACAGTGTTTGAGAGTGTTTTTTGTTTTGTTCCCCGTGCGAGAGAGGAGTATAGAGATATGCAGAGTGAGAGGAATCCATCATTCTAGTTTTTAATGGTGATTGATTGTGAGCGTCATCGTCATTTCTCGTCGTGATTTTGGAAATTGGAACGGAAGGCAAGTTACAAGTTATGTCATAATTGACACTCACCTAGTAACATAATACATCTTAGACTTCGTGTGGTACATGACTGGACTTAAAATATACTTTGATAATCATCAATAGAGAGTACAATTAAAACCAGTTTTTTTGGCCCGAGCTTCGTAAAATACACACGACAATATATCCATATAAGAAGAAAAGGATATACAACGTTCTCACAATACAAGTAACCACGGGGGGTCGACAGACATGAATCTTTTATTTGGACAACATCGTCAAAAGTGGATCATGATGATCATCTTGTTCTTTTGGGCCACTCTTATAGGATGTCTCAATGGTAAATAATTTTTAAAAGACACTCAATAAAATTATTTTGTATTGGAATGGTGACGACACACACAAAAAAATATATTCTCACCAATATTCAGATTTTTGTCATTGTGAGTTTTATTGCATTACGGTCACGGAGCTTTCCCCTCGATTTATATGACTATATGGCGAAACAAATAAAGTGTGATGTCAATAGTAATTCGATGCATCTGTATGTTGAACTGAACTCCAATCATTATAATCTTACATTGTACCATGAACCGTATATACTGCTATATATTATATTCCAAAAAAATTCTGTGACTTTTTTAAAAAATTAGCTCAGTCCACAGGGAAACGCTGTTACACATGCGTTACTCAAAATAATGATAACGTATGCCTGGATAATCCAAATGCAGTGGAAGTTGGATCCGTCTCTGTTGAATGTGACCAAGAAGATAAACCAGAGTTCGGTTACTGTACAATCGTTCGACAAGAATACACGGACATTCCCGGCAAGTGAATCTAATATTAGAGGTCGTGTCAGTTTAACTTGACACGACCTAATAAGATATATTAAAAAAATGCCGGCATGAATTCACATGTCATATATATCTTATGTACATACAGGGATTCCTTTATCAAATTATCCAACTCCATTAAAATGATAATAGAATACATTCTAATGAAATCATGTTATATAGTTTTTTATACGTTTTGACGTTTTACATTTTTTACAGACTGTATATGTAGATACTGATGATATACTTATATATGTGTGTGTGTAAACTCTATGAGGTTGGAAATATTAGTGTGTCAGTACTTGCAAAAGCCAAACGTATCATTATTCAAAGATAAAAGACGAACAATCAACAATATTATGCTTTTCTCTCTCTTTCTCTTCCCTTTGACAATAACTGAACAGTTAGGAAATCGATAAAAGTCTTATAGGTTAAGAGTGGTACACAATTGATTATCCACGCCGCTCCAGAAAACATATATGAAACATGTCTTGGGTGAGACTCGAGACATTTTCTACGTTCGACATTTCCAATGGACACACCATATATAAGATATATGTAAAACGTTCACTACATCTCCTTGCACTGTAGCAATTGAACAAAGTGTTAACTGTATTATGACACGGAGCTCTGTTGCTCTTCAATAATAATGAATGAATAACTAATACAACAGCATGATTATAAATTCTCAATTACCATACGCACACATTTGGTGGTCGACGTGAAAGACGAGAACGACGAGAGGAGAGGAAATGTACAGAACAAAGGACTTTTAATAAATCAGCACGTGTGTCTCTTGTCTGTATATATAATAATAATGTTGAATGTATTTCTGTGTGCGTATTTAAAGGTAAAGTAATCTCTTTTCAACGAGGATGTTTAAGGTCGCCACCCGCACAGGAAGGAGAATACGTAGATTCAGAGGTCATTTTTAAACTAAACTATATATATATACTATTAATTAAATCCCATAGATATTCATTTTACAAATATCAACAATTTAATAATTACAATTCAACTTTCTTTTCTCCATTCTCTCTCTCCACAGTTCACATTTTTCTATCGATCTTGGTAAGCACTAGAAATTCAAATGTCAAATATCTTTTTGTATGTATACGCAGTCAATTAATTAAACAAATCTTTGGTTTAATACAAACATAAAGCCGGACTCACCTGTGTAATAGAGGCAGTGGGATAGAGGGTGAGTGCCTACCCTTTTGTTCATACATATATTATGAATTGCAGTATTCCAAAGTTTATTTTTTTTGTCTGGTTTCATATGTGGATTCATGATGGTGGATATTAATTCTGTGGTTCATTTTGTTTAGTGATCGATGGTGGAAACGGAGGTGGAAGTGGAAGTTCGGGAGAAGACGGTGATATACTTATTACACAACCGGAAAATTCTGCGATTTCGATTCATTCGGCCATTTTTCTTTCGTACTCTGTACCTTTTATTCTCATAACCACAAATTACTATAGTCGATTATAACCAATTTCTGCCAATGTCTATCATTGTATATATGTATATACCACAGGTTTTCCTGTTTGAATCAATAAACAATTTAAGTTAAACTATAAGAAAATGCAGGTATACAACATATTCGCCCGTTCATCTTGATCGTACTTACTTTTCCTTTCACTAAATCAACCCGGAAAAGTTGATCATTCATCGCGACTAGATCCAAAATTAGTCCATGATTTGTTCTTTTGGGTGTTGTATATATAGCAAATAGACACCACCTAAATACCTAAATATACAAATGAACGACTGACATTTTTGGAAGTACATGAAACGATCAAGTAATTCAATAAACTTGAGTGTCATCACTGCTAAACTATCTTTTGTGTTAGGTATATACGATATATGTATATATATATATACATATTAAATGATAAATGATTACAGAACAACATACAAGCACTAAAAAAGATTAATTTTTGTATAGTTCCACTATACATTTTATAATGACTTGAGAAGAACTTTACGAACTCAACAAAGTGCGAGACACTTGACGCTCTTTTTTTACGAGTTTCTTTTCATTTAGTACTTACTCTTGAAAAATGTTCATTCTTGGAATTGTACATGTAGTTGTGAATGCCGTCGTCTCGTCTCTTTCATTAAGAACACCGTAATAATAATAATCATCATCATCCTAGTTGCGCATCGTAAAAATCCGATGCCCATGCCGATGGATTTATCGTTTGCGGTTAAGAGTCGACAAAACCAGTCATTCTCTCTCCGTATCTCCCTATTCGTCTTCGTATAATGTTCACATATAAATACTAATATGTACTACAGCCACAGTCAAATTTCACTTGTTTCAAGCTACATATATGCCCTGCTGTAACATGTATAAAGAATAATTACAGATGTATAAAGTATAAAAAGAGCAATATACATGGAGACTACGTCGTATTCTCTCTCTCTCTCTCTCTCGCTTCATGTGTCTTTGGTTCCTGGAAAAAAAATTGCAAAGCTTGAGATTCTCAAATCTCTAGACTCTCTAGACTTTCAGGAAAAATTATAAAATGCACAAAGACGATGACATGATTTATAAGAGTTCTTTTCCTAGTGTGAGGGTGTAGGTATATGAATAAGAATGAACACGCTTTTATCTGTATATTAACTTTTTTTCTTCTTCTTCGTTTTCTTCTTCTTCTTCTTCAATTCATTGTCTTCGATTCCGCAGTCCGCAGTTTAAGAATTATTCAGTTTTCTTTCCAAAGAAAATCTATGCAAGTCTCAAATTCACATCTTAAGAATGGAGAGGAAATATATAATATATATACATATATCTATATATCTATTTAAATTATATTAAAATGTATTATGTATGTAACGTCGACGTCGACGGTCGTCGTGTGTGAGTAATTTTAAATTTGCATCTAATGATGTTTTCAAACTGTGTGCATTTCCTAAAAGTATTGTTTGTATACATACACGCATTAATGGTATAATGCATTGAAGTAAAAACAGAGAGAGAGGAGAGGATGAAACACCTTACCCATATATTATATGTGAGCATGAATGTATACTTCCATATCCCAAGAATCCGTCTAAAGATTCACTGTTTTTGTTCCAACTCTTCTTCTTCTCCTCTTTCTTTTTCTTCTTCTTGTAGTATAAGTAATAATAATAATATCTAAGACAGTATTATCCTTTCTTGGCTGCTATATGGTATATAATACAGAGTAATATTATGGAGAGAGGACCATGCAATAGTTATTTAGGTAGTACTACAAACTACAAACACGTAAAGGAGTGCAAACCAAGAAGGAGAAGAAGAAGAAGTGGAAGAAGGAATTTTTTCTGGTATATCATCCATCAAATAATCTCGAGTGTAAGTATATATTCGTATTCGTATTCGTATTCGTATATTTTAACATGCTACATACTCACAGACTGAATGGGCAATAATGATATTGTAAACGGAAGAGAGAGAAGGGCTAGGACAAGGCTACGTGAGTTCACTCAACTCTTTGCACACTCAACAAGACATGAAACATGAAAGACTGTACATGTTCAAGTACACGTAGAAGGAAAAGCCTTTGCCGAGGAATCTTCAGCTTCTTCTTCTTCTTCTTGGTCTTCAACTCTTCAAGACGAATCTCATATAATTCTTTTCGATATCTTTTAGTCTCGTTTGGCTATCATAACTATGTTTGCCTGTTTCTGTTTTGTACATTAACATGTCTACTTGAGTCAATTTCGAATTTGAGTTTACATCACTCTCAGCGTATGTACATGGACCATCGACTATATAATTACTGCTATCTCTATATCCAATTGGTAGCGAATCTTCTTCAATGTGACTCAAAGTTTAGAGTGGGACTTGTGGACTTGACTACTTTGTGTCATGTGAAATGTAGCGAATCTGCTTCTTCTTCTAATAACCTCAACATCACCATCATCGCCAGCCGGGAATGATTTTTATTACTTGAAGTTCTAAACAGTCCATACAGCAGAAATGAATAAAAAGATTTGTAAGCCACAACAAAAAATGGTAATAAGACAAATGATCCATATGTATGTATTTATGTATGTATGTAGCGCACACGGGCGAGTACATATATGTCATATGTACAGTCAGCTTGTTTTTTTTCTTGATGATAAAGATGAAGACGACCAAGATGATGGTGATGATGACGACATTACATAAAGATATATATCCATATAGCAAATCAAGTGGTGGTGTTGGTGTGAGTATGGTAGTTAGTATTATTGTACTAGGAAAAAACACAATGGAGGAGAATGGATGCAATTTTGTTCCTATTTGCTATTATTTAAGCGAACAAAGAAAATCACAGTTTCAAGTCACACAAGACTAAGGAGGTCACTTACATATCTTTTCTTACACATGCAAGTATACGTAGAGTATAGTAGGTAAGTTATGTAAAAACCCTTGGGTGTGTTATAATTTGATTGATTAATACAATGACAAAAGAGTTTATATACTACAATAGTTGGAATGTACATATGTGCATGTGTTGTGGTGTATATACGTGAAACTCGAAATTCTATATAGAGGACTTTTTAAACTTTATTTATCAAGTTTTTTAATCGGCCAACTAAGGCAAGTAGCCAGACAATTTAATGAGTTTTAGACGTTTTAAATGTTAAGCTTGGAAAATCTATGTCTTTGCATATTTTGGACTTGGAGAGAGATGTAATTATAAATACGGTGACAGTCCGTATACGAACAGTCTACTCAATCCCCCAAAGTGGCAAAGGATTTCCCATAGTATTTTTTTATAATATTTGTCAAGAAATTAGTGGACTAATGTCAACTATCCGTATTACATGTGTAGAAGGTAAGTATAGGTATAAATAAAATAAAACTGGCCAACTTTGAAGGATTTATTATTATGTACAGCGTTCAAGTGTACATAATAATATGAACGAAGTATACATTCTATTTTTGAATTGAATTCCCACCACCTGCTTTCTCTCTATCTTTCTGGTTAACTCGGATTTGTTCCAGCCTCCAAATTATAATGAAAATATTCTGCCTGTCAGGCTATAAATATCGATAAAAACGATTCCCTCGCACCAATCCGCACACAGCCTTTACAAAATAGAAAGAAAAAACAGATTTGGACTGAGCACTTCGGATAATGTAGAAAAAGGTTACATTTTTTGCACTATATTCAGATACACACAACTTTGAAAATGAATCGAAAGAAAAAAAGTCTTTTGCCACAAAAGCATACCAGTGTGCAACAATGTCAATTAAATAAAGTACACACCGTGCGACAGTTTGCGGAAGGAAATGATATAATAATGTAAAGTAAAGTTAAAGAGTTTTGTAATAGTTTGTATCTATCTCTGCACACAATCTGCCATCACTTGAGAATGATATAACATTTTATTTTATTTTATTTTATATATACTTTTATACGGGAGTTGTGTAGCAGGAGCTGGAGCAACAGATTTCCCTATATTGAGCACCACATTAAAAATTCGCTGAGCAAAATGACCTTTCCTTTTCTTAACTATACACCACCAAATACCAGATAGGCCATTAAAGTTTCTGTAATATTCTGTATAGATATACGATGTACTGTAAAAACGTTATGTGGGATTTTTTTCTTTTCTGCTTCCTCGAACGATTCAATTTCATTACGTTTGTAGTTTGTAGTGGACACAATGTACTCATATATATATATATATATATAATATCATTATAATTTGTACTATAAATGAATGAAGGCATAAAAGTGCAAGTTCAGTTTGTCCGTATAGATGCTCCAATAAATCTCAAATCTACAGGGGAAATCATGGTGAGAATGAAATGTTTTTTTACAAACAGTATATATTACAGATCTATTTAAACTGTTTTTCTAGGTTGCACTAATACAATATTAATGTATTTGTAGTATTTGTACGTACACACATACTCATAGTATAGCTGTCATAGTTGTACATATGTACAGATATAGTGTTGACTTGTTTTGTTTTTGTTTTGTGATTTCAATTCCCAGCGTTACTCGTCAATTTTGTCACTTGCGTATACATCTCAACACAATTTTTTACATTTTACCCTTTAGTTTAGACCATGCAAGCTCAAAAGAATTAAAATTCCAAACAATAATAATATATTCCTTGAATGTCTAGCACACAGAATACTTGAAAATAAAGGGATTTACTTGAAATCTTGATTTGACGGCCAAAGAAATCATTTGTATGTACAGATATTAGTAAAAAAGTTGCTTATCCGTCTTGCTTTTTGTATGTAAAATATGTATTTCTGTTTTATGTAGGTGAACTTTAGTTATTTCTATATAACAGATTTACATGTGTGACAATGTGTGTGTGTGTGTGTGAGTATACATGTATGTGTAGTGTAGGGGGTATTGTTTTCAATTTGAGATACCAAAAATTTAGGAACAACAAAAAAGTACATACATATGTGTGTAAGATAATGATGACACCCTCGACATCGTATACCTGGTAAGGATTAAGTGCAAAGAAGAAGAGGTATTAACTAATTGTATGAATGTAAAAACCTTTATACTCCATATATGGTTTTTCTTCGTCTTCGTCTTCTTCTTCTTTCCTATGCAGGTAGACTGAGAGTAAATAATAAGAGTGGATTTGTCTAGCTGTGTGTGTCTGTACATATATATAATATATACATGTAAAAATATGTATTAGGATAAAGTATATAGGAACTTGCTGGGGATTCTCAGGTTTGGTTGTTGTGTCAGTCAGGGTTCAGGGAAGGTAGGCTGACTAGCAATGTGGCTGTGCAGGTATTAGGAAGGCTGAGAGAGTGTGTGGTAGAAAGAGAGAAAGAGAGAGAGAGAGAGAGAGAGAGAAAGAGAGGGGCAAAAATTATTTGGCTACCTGTTGGTTCAACTTGAGCGAAGAGTCAGCCAGAGTCAGCTTGGTTATTTTATTTGACACCTGAGTTTATTCCCGCAAAGGTTGGACACATCAATAGTCAGTCCAGTCCTGGATTCACTCTTTACTGGACTTCCCATCATACACAAGTGACTATTTATTTATCATTTAGAGAGAGAGAGAGAGGGAAGAGAGACTCACTCAAGAAAAAAAATATAAAGAAAAACCAAGTCTCTTCACACACATCTTCAAAATCTCTCAGTTTCTTTCTTGTCTCCTTCAAAGTGATTTTTCCTCTTCTTGTCTATATTGTTGTGACTACAAAATTTTCTTATCATTCTCTCTTGAACAAAAACGAAATTTTTCGATACCGGGATAAACATATTTATTTATTTATAATATATATACACACACAAAAAAAAAGGAGTTTTGGCTGAAATTTCTCCTTTTTCCCTGTTCGACGAATCTCAGTGGGATTTCTAAAAAAGACAGAAAATATTTGGACGTATTGATTTATTGTTATTATTATATTTAAAGGTAAGTCAAAATCCACATCTTATCTTACAATTTTATAGATATTTTAATTTCGCCAGGACCATAGTGTACATTATTATACGATATTATTAGAAAAAAAAAACTCATACACTATATACATTATATCCACAATTAACTCTTGCTTTTCCCGATTTTCTATATATGATATACGACCGGCTCCTCGATTTACATGGAAAATTCCATGTTAAATTATTTTCAGACTCACAAATACTTTTCTTTATGAAATGAAAACAAACATGAATCTTGAGGGTTTTCCGTATGTACACGAAAAATTGAGGATTATCGATTAATTGAAGATTTTTTACTTTGCTGAGAAAAAAACTGAAATATATACTTTTACTACTCTTGTATATATATTGACAGACTTGAATTGACTTTATGTAATAAATAATTTGTTTTTGAGAGCTAATTAGTACGAGCCAAGTTCAAGGACCTGAAAGTTTCTTCCCCTTTCTCTGTGTAATTATTAATAAATAATATAACTGGAGGTGAGGGTCATAGTTTAGAAGGAAAAGCAATGGAATCCTGTGTGTGCTAAAGATTATAGGGAATAGTTGAGAATTTCAGAGTGTGTATAGACATAGAGTCTCTTTGATTTTTCTTACGATGACCTGAGTGCCACAGTCATCGGTCTTATTACTTGTGTGTGTGTGTGTGTGTGTGTGTGTGTGTGTGTTTGTTTGTTTGTTTGTTTGTTGCTCTTCCTGTTGGTTTCTCTATAGCAGTGAATTCAGTATTTTAATTTTTGGATTCAAATACTTGAATACACGTTCTGCATTAACTCATTTCTTTTACTCTGTGATCAAATTCAAATTATTCAAGTGAAAATATATATATGCATATCGATATGTAAAGCATATTGAATTGTCAAAGAAAAACATATACTACCATTTGTACACACAGTACAAACACAAACACACACATACACATATGATTACACATTACAGTGCAATGTATTGTGTATGAAAACTGTTTGGTGTTGATGTTCGTACATGTTATGATGTGTTGAGAGAGTGTGCGAGTTGTTTCCCTTTGCCATTGCCATTGCCATGGTTCAGTCGGACAGGAGAAGCACAACTTGCTGTCGGGATAAACCAAACCTGTTGCGCCTAACGGGACATTCTTAACTCTAAAGCAAAGGATACTACAGAACTACACACTATCCACTTTTTACTATATAGATACCTTTCCTCTCTCTCACTCACTTCAACTCTTTCCTACACATACACAATACACACGACTTGATAGCATGCATTCCTTTCGGCCTCCAAAAGTTTTACCTCTATATACATTTCTCATGTCTTCTCCTTCTGCTTCATCTACCTTTTATTGCCAATTGTCTATATGCAAAAGGAAAAGCTCTTGTCCTTCCTCATTTATGTCATTTCTTTATTTTCTTTTGGAAATTGTAATTTTTCGCAAAAATTCCGTACAAAATCTTTCCCCCAAAATGGAATCTATACTTTGGATTTTTAATTGGGTAAATTCCGAGCTTCAACTTTCAATGAATTTCGGTCACACTTTAGAATGCATATATATATATAGCTATAGCAAGTCGGATGAGTAAACTGATATTCCTAAATGTGTATACGAATTGTGTGTATATACAAAGGAAAAGGAAAACAAACAGAAGAAAAAAAGTGTGTAGACAAAGACATGGAGCAGAGATGAGATGAGATGCATAAGTATTATAGTAGAACATTGAATTATAATTTATTTTATACTATCAATTAAACGGTACATGGAGAGCTGAACTTGAGGATTTTTGCAAAACACGTATAAAGTTCGGGTCAAAGTAGTCAATTGTACTCCCCTGTAAACTGTACCTGTAAACTAGTTTTTTTAAAAAGCTATTAAGAAACCGGCAAAACAATCTTTGCATGTTTACAGTGTATAGTGTGTACATATTTCATCACGCAATTCCCATTTGCATTCAGTCGTATTACATATAAATAAATATATATATATATATATGTTTCTTTTATAGAACTCTCTGTCCATACATATATAGTGATCGTGTCGTGATTCGACTGATTGTGAGTAGGGCTGAGAGAGACACACAAATAAAGAATTTTAATTTATGTATTGAATCACAATAATCGTACAATAATAAAATTATTATTATTGTTCACGGATTCTTTTTTTTTTTGGTGTGTGGTGCTGTTCTATTGAGACGGTATATATAATTCCTCCATTCACACACTGCTTGCTGTACATCTCTCTACTGCATTTGTGTATATGAGATTACAAATCTGTGTAAAAGAGAAACCAGGGATTTGTGCCAATTGGCATTTGAACTATTTTCAGCTTGATATTTTTAAAACCCATCGGCCGTTACTTATTTTTAATTTTAATTTTACTTCTTTTTCTCTTTTGTCCTTTGTACTTTGAACACCACACACACACACACACACACAAATCAAAGTTATATCAAATGTGGGATATTTGGCCGACAAAAGAAATTTATTTGGAATTCGAATTGAGGAATTGAACACCCACGAAAACATTTATTTTACAGCCTCTGTTTTATTTTCATTTTCCATTCTTCTGATGGATTCCATCCGGAATTGCTAATTGAAATTGATTCTTCATCATGCGATCCAACATTCAAATCCACATTTTAAACTCGTCAGTTGTATATACGATACGTATTACATTACACACGTTGAGTCAGCTCCAAGAGAAAATAGGTTAACAACTAATATATACTCAAATTAATGGTAATCATGTGGATGCAAATGAATAGGAAGAAACGATAAAGATAAAGATATAATATAGATTTGACTAATGTGTAATGATATCTGTATTTTCCTCAGTCCCTGTCATGATTCATCTGGTCTTCTCTATATCTAGTATATAGTCTTTGGTCTCTATATAGTGTCGTTTTTTTTTGGTTTGTAGGCCGACGAATGAAATATATTAAATATTTACCTGTTACGTTATGTTTTACACAGACATGCGATAAATTTGAATGCACACATCATTAATATTCTCTCTATACAGTCTCCAATCCTTTGTCTCGACTCTAAAAGCTTTCTGTATCTGCACTAGACTACACTTCACAGAGAGAGAGAGAGAGAGAGAGAGAGAGAGAGAGAGGAGGACTTGTTGTATATATGTAGTGGACGACTATAGATTTAATTGGATGCAAGTAGAGTAAGATGGAGTAAAAATTACAGTTTAGTTGTCATTGTCTTGAGGATGAGATTTAAATCATCTGTCGTTATATTCCTCCTCGTCCGTCATCCGGATACTTAAAAAAGGTCATGGTTCTCAATTCCTTATTGGGATTTAAATGTTTATAGATATTTCCTATTTTATCTTTTACTCGATTCCCAATTCTCATTGTCAGATGGACGACAGAGAGTAATTTATTGACAAGTTCAATTCGATATTTCACGAATTCCTCAAATAACAGGAACAGGAAGATCATACGGGTTCAAAAAATGTATATTCAGTTTCCTTCATTCTCTAAAGACATATTCAGTCTCAAAAGTTATCTCATCTTCAATTCCATCTCTCTAAGTGGACTCGAAGAGTCCAAAATACACTCTTTTGAGGTGTTAGACAAATGACAGATGTGTTTACGCCAAGTAAATACAACAAACAGTTATTCTGTTCACAAGTAAAATTTTATAACGGCAACGGCTCTCGCGCAATGCCTTTTCTTATACGTATAGACTCTCTCTCTCATTATTAACTTCCCAGAACGCAATTCCTTGACTCTGCTATCTGCATGTATACAAGGTATTTTCTTTTGGGTACTTGTTCAAAAATGTCACAGGATGAATTAGAATCGAAACTGAATCGAATTTTCTCAATTTCCTCAAGGTTTCAACTTGAAAAGTCAAGTTAGATCAACAAGTTGTACACATTTATCCATGTAAAATTGAGCATTGGTCATTTACCGTAAACACAATAATTTCAATTGTCCATTCAATTTTGTACATACACATATAAAGTGTGTGACTTTTCCTCGTTGCTCATGCGGCTCATTGCTCGTAAGTACAATGATGACAAAATCTGTATATATATACTGTATGCAACAGTTTAATATTCCTATTGAACTTTGAAGTCGTTGCCCAACACCACCATACACTCTGTTTTTTATATGTCAGAAAAAATAACAAGAAAAAAAAATGACGGAAGGCTGTTGTTGCTGTTAAAGATGATGATGAAAAAAAAACCGAAAAGTAAATAATTGCATGAATGATGAAGAATATATTATAGGAAGAAGAAGGAAAGGAGATCCCTATTGATATTATAGCTGTTATTATGTAGGAAAGTGCGGTGGTTACCTTTTTTTCTCGGTTAGCATACATACGATGACGGTATGTACTAGTTAATAAAAGAAGCTTCTATATTAGTGAATGAATAAAAGTACAAGTACAAATACGACTTCACCGCTATTGTCGAAAAAATTCAAGAGGGTTCTGATAGTTGTGGTCCAAGTAACCTGTAGACTTTTTCCTTTTTAGATGAAAGTCTGTGTGTGAAGTGAAATAATGAGATAAGAGCCAGAGTATACTATACAGAGTACATATGGCAATACACTCGTCTCGTATTATGTAATTGACGGTACTTAAGATGATCATTACGTGAGTGCCATACAACAATGTAACAAAAGCTGTGTGAACTACCTATCTGTATATGTATATGGTTACACTCGGCTCGGCATAGACGCTTTTCCGACTTGCATTTTTTTATTTTTCATGTTGTGGACTCGGGCTGTTCCTCTCTCTCTCTCATCTTCCTGTATACATAAGCGTATGTATCACAGTGCATTTTGTATCTCTTCCTCCTTTGATGTTCGCCTGTCCATTGTCTCGTTTTTGGTTCCTCTCTCTCTCTTTCTCTGTTTTGTTGTCTCCGTCTCCGTGAAGATAGTAATGACAAAATGAACCGTGCCATGTTGAGATTGCTGTTCTTTTTTCTGTTTTTCTTTTTCTTTTCTTGTTCCTCGTTTGCTTTTGTGTTCCGTATATTTCCCGTGTGTTTGCACACAATGTTATTTTTCCTCTCGTGACATTCGATGCATGTCGGCTAAATCTAAATGCGAAAGACGAAAGAGAAAAGACCTGTTTTTACCTAAACTATTCAATCTTCTTTGAAACTGTTCAAAAGTTGTCTATAAAAAAAACACAACAGAAACTACGGGATGAATGAGGTGGAACTGAATTTGTATATGATGATGAATTACCTTGAAAAAATGACCACAACTTAAAAGTAATTCAATTTCCAACGACGACGAATACTCTCTCCATTGCAATTTAGTACTACATATACTATAGCAAAAGTATATACAAAGTAAAGCGGTGAATGTAAAAACTATATACATAGTATAAGTATGAGCATGTGGGAAATGTTGAAATACTTTTCTTCTCAGGAAGAGTGGAATTGTTTGTTGAATCTGATAAAAGTAATGATAGTCATTTAGGATTTCTTTTTCTTTTTCAGTATATATACCGGACTAATTAATGACAGGTTGAAGAAGAAGCGGTAAAAGGAACGTTTGTGTGTGTAGAGAGAGAATTCTGCACTGTGAATTCACAATACTTACCCAGGATCCTTAGACAAATCAGAGGAATTACAAAAATAAATAAAATAATCAAACCACTATCGATGGCTTGGTGGAACATGTGGACACATGTTCCAGAGGGTGTGAAGAGGAGAGGCGGCCAAAAGAATTATGAACGACTCAACTCCTTCTTGTGTTTAGCAGTAGTCATCACTGGACTTTTTGCAACATCATTAGCAGTCCCACACAGCAGGCATGCAGAACTTCTTCTCAATGATCCACGGCTTCGAGGTGAGTAACCCTATGAACATTTTTCACCATTTTCTTTCCCTCCCTCCCTCTCTCTCTCTCTCTCTCTCTCTCTCTCTCTCTCACTTTCCACATTCTGTATCAACAGGAATCCTCTCTCTATGTGTATATAGTACCTATTCCAATTCCCATCACCATCGTGTTTCCCCTCAAAATCTCATCCGTCTCACTTTTATTGCATTCATGTCATACATTTGTCTACACTTACTTTTATGACTGGAAAATGTGTTTCTTCCTCATACTTATTTCTGTTTGTCAAGTGTGTAAAAGTACAAGTGAAAAATAAGGAGAGTTCCTTCATTTTCCGTTGTTTACAATCCACAGCACCGTTTTCAAAGCATGTATATATATATATATATACACAAATTCCATTTGAAATACAACGATTCCGAGTGAACTTGAGCTGACAGGTTCAAATTATATACCCATACAAATACAGACAAGAGTCACTTTCGGTTTCAATCTCATTCAATTTCATTCGGCTACTACTATTTACTTTTACCTGGCTACCGATAGTTTTCTGTGAAATGAAACATCCCTCATTGTCAGTACTTATGTATTAATACGGAAAATACTTCCGTCTCAAAAACAACCATTACATGTATTCACAAAATATTTTACAACTTGAGGAAAAGGATATCCACGGAAACGGGAAATGAGATGATGATGATGATGATGCGATGATGAGACAAGAAATGACATAATATAATAATATAATAAAAATGAAAAGGTTTTTTGGTCTGTTGCTCATCACATATATACACTATCAACCGTATGTTTTTGTTTTCTTTAGTTTTTCTATCCTTTTTCTTTTTGCGGGATGAAATCAAAAGTAGTCCGTATCGGTTCACGAGTTTCCAATCGAATTTCAAAGGACGCATCATATATATATATATATATATGTATATATGTATATGTATATATATATATATATATATTATATAGCTCATAGCTCAGCTTATTATGTAGTCCTTATCGTTTTTAGGTATGCAGTGGTATTTTTTTTTGTTTTTTTTCCTACGTCGAGTTCCTTATGAGCTGTCGTATATATGTAGCGTGGTGGTGAAGGTGTGCAAAGTTTTCATGATTTTCGAGTGCAAAACTATCGGATGTGGGTAAAAGATTGTGTTTAATTTGCTGTATTATATGATGAGAAAGGTGAACGAACCGGGAGGGAAGACGAAGAAAAAGAAGAAAAAGAAGAAAAAGAAAAAGAACCGTGTGTGTGTGTGTGTATCGCCACGGGTGAATTGTATATAGTAAGTTAGTTATCTCGTCGTACTTGCTCTTCTTCCTTCTCTGAGAAAATTAGTGTCTTCACACAACAACACAGAGAGAGAAAGAAATTCAAAAAAAAAAAACAAAAAGAATTAATAATGCCATCATAATAATATTATGTCCTGTATATCTTACATGTGTGTGTGGAGTTTTCATCTGCGTCTTATAGTCCTTTACAGACTACTTCTGTATGCACATAGTTTTGTGGTGATTTTCCATCGAGTCTAAAAAGGCAAAGATGAAGAATGTAGAAATGGGTTTCCTTTTTCCGAATAACAAGAAAGAAAACTGTGAAATTTTTTGCACTTGACAATATCTCTGAGTTTGTGTGACTTGGTTTTGCTTAGAGTATATATATAACATGTTATATATACTCTAAGCAAAAACAAGTGTTTTTGTTGCATAATTTAGAGAGAATCCGCAATATTTATTCTCATAAAAGATTTAACTTCTTGTCTATGCTTAACAGGGTCACGGTCAAGTACATCTTGGCTTGTTATATAGGCTATTTAGGTTTTTTTATGTATTATTTTACTCGTTTCTACACCTATTCATTTTGAAGATTTCAATGACATAATACTAGATATAAAAAAAATACTACAACACAATTTACATTGTGTCTCTTTGAAACTCAATTCATTTTTGTTCGTCTAACTAGTTGGACTGGTACAAAGACAATATATTTAATAGACTTTTGACATTTTACATGTCTCTCTCCCTCTCTCTCTGTCGTCTCTTATTATACTGTTACCGTACACAGAGTACAGGATTAGAAGTAGTTTGTCCAGGTCATGGTACACAATTTAAATGGACATGTCCTCAAGAGTCCGTTCGTTTGCCTTTTCCTATTAAAAATTATTTTTTGTCAACTCGTTGTGACACTAAATGAGATGTGACCGTATTCACTCCTAATTTATGTATTTAGTATATTTGTGTGTAGGTTGTCACATAAAAGTGTCAATTGTCTGAAAGGTTTGGATTTTTTTTAATCCCTTCCTCAAGTTTTTAATTGTCAACTATGCTTACGCACAATATGTGCAAATCCAAAATATGGGGCTACATAATAAATATATATACCAAGGATTTTTCATAATATTTACCCATATTTTAATATAATATATAGTCATACTTAATACGTTAATACTCGACGAGAGATTGCATGTTGAGTTGGCAAGTTTTACAATTTGGTTGTGTATATTGATTATGCAACTTGCAACTTGTATCGTATGTGTGTTAGTACTTTCATAGAAGTATAGATACATTTGTATGTGTGGATTAAAAAGCGTGACTCGGCAACTTGTCTCTCTCTCTCTCTCTATGTAAATGTTATTAGATAAACAAAAATTTTCTTGTTAGAAAAAGTGGTAGTAGTTTCAATGTTGAATGCAATCCGCAATTTAATCTTCTTCATACGAAGTCTAACGGGAATTTGGACTTGGTCTCAGACCTGTCTTGATCTCCTCATTGAAATTCATGTCACACTATATGGAAACAGTGTCTACACACAATGTCTTCCCTTCCTCATTCACGTTCAAAATATACAGATATGTATTATTACAATCAATCAAGTCCTTGAATAGTAATAGTAGTCGGTGATGAATGAATTGCATGCAAAAATATCATGAGAATCCTCAGCATATTTTACTGACCCATTGCAAAAAAAACTCCAAATTCTTCCTTCTATTCCTTATATATTAATTTGTCTTTTAATCCGTCTCAAATAATTTTCAAAGAATTAATGCATATTTGATTGGGCGATTTTAGGTGCCAATGGACGAAATATTCGACCCTTATCATGCCAGCACAAAGAGAGTGGACAACCCGGTGTTTGTATGTTTGCTTGGGATTGCATGAAGGTTCGCATATACATTCATATATATATACATAATAGAATATTTAAAAATAAGCTTGTATGAAATCTTTATATAAACATTTCCCCATTATTTTTGTGTGTATTTCCAGGCTAATGGAACACATTTAGGGACATGTATAGACAGATTTTATTTTGGTAGCTGTTGTGATCTTGGGGATAAAACAGAGGAAGTATTAAATTCCGCGAGTATGCGTCCTCCACTCCGTCCAGTGAGACCACCACAGGATGCGGATAATACACAAAATACAGTGGATGTCATCCCTCCAGAGCCCATTAAACAACAGCAACAACAACCACCACCATCACCACCAACATTCCCAGCTTTCCCTCCACCACCAGCTCAACCCCAATTCCCTGCTGCACCACAATTCCCTGGACAAAATAACGGGACTCAACCACCACCACCTGCATTCCCTGGAGCAGATCAAGCTCAACAATTCCCACAATTCCCAGGTATTGGAAACAATACACAGCAACCACAACAACCCCAACCACCAGCATTCCCACAATTTCCTGGACAAAATCAGAATCAAAATCAAGGAGGAGGTGGTGGATCTTCAACTCCAGTACCAGCTGATGAAGGCACTTCTGGCTCATCAACAACGGCAGCTCCACCGGGAGTCCCAGGTCTACCCGAATTCCCACCAGCACCAGCTTTACCTCAACAACCCGCTCAACCACAATTCCCTCAAGCTACGGCCCCTCCAGCACCTCAATTCCCTGGACAAAATAATGGGACTGCACCTCAATTACCTGGACAAGATCAAGCTCAACAAGGTATTGGAAATCTTCCTGGACAAATCCAAGGTATCGGTGGAAATAATACTCAACAACCACAAGCACCAACATTCCCACAATTCCCTGGACAAAATCAAAACCAGAATCAAAATCAACAAAATCAGAATCAACAAGTTGGTGAACCTTCAAATCAAGCAACAAATGACGATATTAATGCTGCTGGCACAAGCACGACGGCGGCTCCAGCTGGTCAACTTCCCGGACTTCCAGGTTTCCCTCCAGCACCAGCTCTTCCTCAACAACCCGCTCAACCTCAATTTCCACAAGCCCCTCAATTCCCAGGACAAAATAATGGAACTCAACAACAACCTCAATTACCTGGACAAGATCAAGCTCAACAAGGAATTGGAAATCTTCCTGGACAAATCCAAGGTATCGGTGGAAACAACACGCAACAACCCCAACCACCAGCATTCCCACAATTCCCTGGGCAAAATCAGAATCAAAATCAAGGAGGAAGTGGTGGATCTTCAACTCCAGTACCAGCTGATGAAGGCACTTCTGGCTCATCAACAACGGCAGCTCCACAGGGAGTCCCAGGTCTACCCGGATTCCCACCAGCACCAGCTTTACCTCAACAACCCGCTCAACCACAATTCCCTCAGGCTCCACAGGCACCTCAATTCCCTGGACAAAATAATGGAACTCAGCCCCCACAATTCCCAGCAGCCCCTCAATTCCCTGGACAAAATAACGGAACTCAACCACCACAATTCCCTGGCACCCAGCAGAATAATGGAACTCAACAACAACCTCAATTGCCTGGACAAGATCAAGCTCAACAAGGAATTGGAAATTTCCCTGGACAAATCCAAGGTATCGGTGGAAATAACACACAACAACAACAACCTGGACTCCCACAATATCCTACACCTGGACAAAATCAGGATCCAAATCAAGTTGGAGAAGCTTCCATTCCAAATGACGATACAAATGCGTCTGGCTCCTCAACAACAACTGCAGCCCCAACTGTTGCTCCAGGAATCCCTGGTCTCCCTGGATTCCCTCAAGCCCCAGCTTTCCCTCAACAACCACCACCACAATTCCCACAAGCTCCTCAAGCACCACCACAATTCCCTGGACAACAAAATGGTACTCAACAACCACCGCAATTCCCACAATTCCCTGGACAAAATGGTACTCAACAGCAACAACCTCAATTCCCACAATTCCCTGGACAAAATGGTACTCAACAACAACAACCTCAATTCCCACAATTTCCCGGACAAAATGGAACTCAACAACAACCACCACAATTCCCACAAGCTCCTCAAACACCAGCCATCCCTGGTGGACAGAATGGAACCCAACCACCTGCATTCCCTGGAGCAGATCAAGCTCAACAAGGTTTAGGTCAGGTACCCGGTGTGAATCAGACTCAACAAGGTATTGGAGGAGCAGCTGCTGGAGCTGGAAATGGAACACAACCCCAATTCCCTAATGCAGATCAAATTCAACAAGGTGCCAATCAAACTCAACAAGGTTTTGGTCCAATTGCCAATCAAACTCAACAAGGTCTCGGACCATTGGCTAATCAAACCATGTTACCCGGTGCGGATCAAGCTCAACAAGGTTTCGCTCCCATTACTAATCAAACACAGCAAGGACTTGGACCATTGGCTAATCAAACTCAACAAGGACTCGGACCATTGGCTAATCAAACTCAACAAGGACTCGGACCACTCGCAAATCAAACACAACAAGGTGTTGCTCCAGTTGCAAATCAAACTCAACAAGGTCTTGGACAATTACCAGTTGCCAATCAAACTCAAGCTGGACTTGGACCCCTTGCAAATCAAACACAACAAGGTTTCCAACCCGTGGCCAATCAAACACAGCAAGGTATTGGGAATCTCCCAGCACAAGTCCCTCAACAACCCGGAGGAGCCACACCCGCACCCGCTCCAACAGAAAATCCAAATGCTCCTCCATCAAATACAAATGTAAATGATCAACCCATGGCACCAGTATTCCCCACAGAAACTCCAATTCTTCAACCTGGTCAAGCCGGCGGCTCCACTCCGTCATCCGTTGGAGGGCAAATCCCAAATATCCCAGGATTCCCTGAAGGACAACCCCCAAATTTCCCACCTGCACCTGAAATCCCTGGAATCCCACCACCTCCAGAAGTCCCACAAATCCCTGGAACATCCACGACACCCGCAACCTCAACAACTCCTGGCAGCGGCGTGGACACTGTTGTTGTCCCAGGAGATGAACCAATTCAATCCGTCGTCACCACCACCACAACTTTAGCTCCAGCTTCCGAATCTTCGACAACAACAACAACTTCTGCACCCACGTCCTCCACCATTTTCCCCACCCTTGCACCATTCCCAACTTTACCACCACCAAATTGGACGTTCCCCACTATACCTCCACCCTCCACTACCACAACAACCACGACTCCAGTCAGTCAAATCCCAAATGATGATCCAAACGGGAGCGACAGTACGACTTCCACGACGCCTTCTTCTTCTTCTTCGTCATCCACTGTTTTCCCGACTTTTCCCACCCTACCTCCCCCCTCGACTCTCAAACCCCTCCCCCCACCAGTATGGCCCACATTCCCGCCATTCCCCACCATTGCCACGTCTACTTCAACAACTACCGGTTCACCATCATCAAGTCCAGCAGCGCCAAATGATGATCCAAATGGTGGTTCAGGAACAACAACTTCAACACCCCCAAATAATTCAACTTGGTTCCCCACTTTACCCCCATTTACCACTCTCCCACCCCCAGTATTCCCCCCATTCCCAACTCTTCCTCCAATAAATATTCCAGCCGCAAATACGACTACCACCACCACACCAAGTCCAGTCGCTTCCTCCTCTGAAAATCCAGATGCTTCTCGTCCACAAGCAGATAATCCAATGGGAAGTGTCGTCGTGTCACCCGCACCAGCTCAATCCTCTGCAGCAGTACAACCATCCACAAGTGTGATCCCACCAATTCAATTGAACCCGGAAGATGCTGGGAATGCCATTTCCCAAACAGTTGCAACTCAAAGTGGCATCGTCTCATCTACACTCGGAGCTCAAACTACACAAACAGCCGTCCCAACAATGTTACCCTCGGCCATTGCAGTCCCAACTGGATTATTACCAGCTTCAACTGCTCCTTCTTCCATTGCAGGGATTAGTGTTGTGGGAGGGTCTGCCTTTCCAGGTTTACCCGGTTTACCCGGTGCTCTATCCACACCTGGTCAACCCATTCAACCATCCGCAACGGAAGTTCAAGACACTCCACAGAACACACAAGCTCAGAATAATGAGCCAGAATTACCTGGTGGTGGAAGCAGTATTGCACCTACAGCTACAATGACGACTGGTGTAGAACCTTCGTCTGCAGCTTCCAGTTTTAATCAAGCTGGAAGTTCTGGGGCAGCTACTTTGTCATCTAGTCTCGGGGGATTGGGCACTCAAGCTCAATCTCAAGCTCCAACTGTGACGAATGGAGTAAATCAAGGATTGACACAAATTGGGGGGGTGGCGAGTAATATTGGGATTCAAGTGATTGGACAACAAACAGCACTCCCTGCCATCTCCAGTACAGGCTCATCTTTTCAATCTCAAGCAACGATTGTGACGGCATTCCCATCTCAACCCTCTGCTGTCATTGATCCATCCAATTTCAATAATCAGAGTACCATTTTGAGCTCAGTCGTCGTGGATCAATCCACAATTCAATCCTCATTTGCATCATCCCAAAATAATGGAGCTTCCATCATTCAGAGTGTCGTGACTAATATTCAACCAACATCTACTGTTGCTGGAGGAGGAGGGAGCACAGCTGCCCTTGAACCATCTCCAGGCTCTGGATCATCATCATCACCATCAGAATCATCCACCACACCCGATCTTGAGAGTAGTATGCCTTCACTAGTGACGGATTCTGCAGGAGTTGTGAGCACCCCCAGTTTATCATCTGAAACTGCCCCAAATCCAACTGGACAAGCTGATGAAGCCATTCCAACTATGGCCATGACTAGCGGTGGTGGTAGCTCTCCAGCATCTTCTTCTTCTTCAGGGGCGACTGCTCCGGGTCAACAAGAGTTGGGAAGTTTACTTCCAAGTGTCATTGGAGGAGTTGGCGGTGTTACATCACAAAGCTCAAATATTCAAAGTTTAACGTCCAGCTCATCAGCGATTCAACAAGGTGTTGCTTCCAATACCATTGGACAACAAATCCAAGGACAAACAACAATCATTCCATCAACGGCTCCAGCCGCCGGAAGTTCATCATCAGTAGCTCCTTCTCCCGTAGACGGTTCCACATCATCATCTAGTAGCACCACTGGCGGAGGATTCTCAGATTTCCCAGCATTCCCTACAACTTTCCCAGCATTCCCTGGCTTTCCAATGCTCCCTGGAGCAAGTACAACAAGCAGCAGTGGAGCTTCAGTCACGAAAAAAACGGAAATTAGTATTAACCCCACAGCCACCATGGGGATTGATCAAGTAGTCAAACCAAGCAGCTCGGACTCGGACTGGAAACCATTTATTCCTGGAGGGATGCCAAGTGGCCCACCCGCCGACTCTGTTGGTTCCACTTCGGATATCATGAACTCTACCGGCATGCCAGAACTCCCATTTTTCACCGAGAATGGAACTCTCCTCATCAACGATTACAAACAAAGTAAAGAAAAATATATATATATTAACAGTAAAAAGTTGAAAGAGATTTGACATTTTTAATGATGATGATGATTTTTATTATTTAGTTTGTGGACGGAGATTCTTCCCAACATCTAGAATTGTGGGAGGAAAGGAAGCCACTTATGGGAAATGGCCATGGCAGATTTCTTTGAGACAATGGAGAACTTCAACTTATCTTCATAAATGCGGTGCTGCTCTTCTCAATGAAAATTGGTACGCATTTATACGATACCTATAGTGATTATTAATCACTGTAATGTGTAATATTAGAGCTTTACACTCTAATGTATATATATAATTTAAATTGTAGGGCCATCACAGCGGCGCATTGCGTAGAGAAAGTCCCACCAACCGACTTGCTGCTAAGGATAGGAGAGTTTGACCTGTCCGAAGAGAAGGAACCCTTTGGATATGTGGAGCGACGAGTACAAATCGTGGCAACCCATCCACAATTTGATCCCAGGACATTCGAAAACGATCTAGCCCTACTCAGATTCTACGAACCCGTCGTCTTCCAACCAAACATTGTCCCCATTTGCGTTCCCGAAAACGATGCCAACTACATCGGCAAGACCGCCTTCGTAACTGGATGGGGAAGGTATATATTATATTTTATAATAGAAAAAAAAACTTAACTTTTTACTGTCGTTTCTTTGATTTTTCTAAAACTGTGTCTAGATTATTTTCAAACACTCAATATATGATATTAAAATATACTTAATTATCTATCAATTAAGGCTCTATGAGGACGGTCCACTTCCATCCAGACTGCAAGAAGTTCCTGTTCCAGTCATAACTAATGATGCTTGCGAGTCAATGTACAGACAAGCTGGTTACATTGAGCATATCCCTGACATCTTCATCTGTGCCGGATGGAGAGACGGAGGCCGGGATTCATGCGAAGGTAAGACAATTTATAGAGTCTCAACAACTATTATATTATGCTTTCATAAAATGCAGTTGGGTTATATATATATGTTAATGGGATTTAATCAAATTATAGGGGATAGCGGCGGTCCTATGGTTCTCCAACGAGATGAAGACGACCGATGGGTTCTTGGAGGTGTGATTAGTTGGGGCATAGGTTGTGCAGAACCAAATCAACCAGGTACAATATAATAATTTATTATATATATATATAGCAATAGCAATCAATATAAATGCTTTCCTATTTTTTTAAATCCAAGTTTCATAACTCATCATATATGTCTGTTGTGGTTTTTTCTATTCCAATTTACATAGGTGTATATACACGAATTTCGGTGTTCCGGCATTGGGTCAATCAAATTCTTCAGTTTTAATGAAAAATGTATTGACTATATATATAACTGTGTGACGAATCCCGATACTTAAGTACCTTATCAAATTTTTTGGTCGTCCCTGCGAAATACACATATACGAAGGTGACGACGTTCAGTCAATTATAGCCCGTTCATTGAAAAGTGCAATATATATACAACAATAATATTATTGTGTTTGTTGTCGTCATTGTTTATTGTTGTTTTTTGTTTGTGAGAGAAATTCGTTAGCCTCTCTCTCTCTCTCGTCAAAAACATATATATAACTATTACTAATAGAGTGAACAAAGTTTTTGTTGAGATCATTGTTTTTTTTTTGTACTAAAACTATATATATATACCTGACTACGTGTTGTTATTAATAATGATTTGTAAGACGCTGAAAGTGAGCTCAACACTGTGATCAACCAAATAGCGAAATGGACTAACCTCTCTTGAATCTTAAATTATTTAATAATTTATTCAGTATATATACTTTCACATATTCTGAATAGACAAATGTGTATACACACACATACAGTGATGTAGTTTAGTATATATAAATAAAGTAGGAAATTTCTAATTCGGAAAACAATTCAGAACGTGTCATACACTATATATAAAGGAAAATAATATATATTTATATAGAAAAAAAATATATAATGTATATATAAAAAAAAACTACGTACGTACGTCTTGAGCCTTGACTTATTGCAGCAAATTACAAACTATACACAAATGCTAATGTTATTATTAGTATGAGGATATACTAAATTAATTTTTAGTAATCTATAGGGATATATAGAATGCTTCAGTTATTTATTTATTTATTGTGTGAATGTATACTTTTTTTGACGCATTCAGTGCCAATTACTACAATATACTTAATTTATTATTTGTCAAATAATTTATACGTGTATAGATATATATATATACTTATATATATAGTTGAGTGGAATTATTTCGCCGTGTGCTTTCCTTTTGGGATATTTGGATTTTTTTTAGCAAGTAAAAATATTTATATGATGATATTTATAGGACAAAATTGCTTTGGTTCCCCCAATTCTGTGAAGTATTTTTTTATAATTTATCCAATTATATAATGTTTTTATTTGTATAATATGGTTTTAGACTAATGTTCTATAAGTGGTTTTTAAAAAGGTGCTCTGTCTGTCTATTACATGTAAAAAATAAATAAAAATATACGAATCCCCCTCTCGCCTGCTGTGGTTTTAGAAATGTAATATTTTGTCCATGTGAACCATGAAATAATAATAATTGATAAGCTTTTTCAACTATTAATTATTAATTTATGTGCCCCAAATGTAAACAATGGTTGTTATCTACAATAATTTAACGATTAAAAAAATGATGAGCTAAAAAAAGTATGATGCAAATTGACTTTGTTGAAAAAAGAGAAAGAAAGCTACATAGCCTAATATTTTATATGTAATGATGAAATTGTTGAAAATTAACTTAATTTAACATGATGATGTCATAAATAAAGACAAGAGACAACTTTTTACAAAATTCCAAGTCTATATAGTTCAAATTATTCAGTTTTTTTACGAAAAAAATACACAAGTACTTATTACTTACACACGCATACTAAAAAACATGTTATTGTGCCCGAAAAATCCATGCACATGAAGTATTAAAATTAAAAATGATTACATTACATATTATTATTTTATGGTAGAATATCAATCTCGTAGCAATAATAAAATTAATTATATTATATATTAGACCGACAAAAAAAAATATCCTCGTCAAATAGACTGACTAGGCGCCGCCGCTTGCTTGGTAGCTACTCTTGTTCCATATGTGTGTAAAAAATATATTTAGCTGAGTGATTCCACAATCTAAAATAACGAAAAATAAAAAATACACGAACAATCAAGCAATTATTAAGACATGAGGAGGCAAAAGACGTCACTGTATACGTAGGCTATAGATATATCGAACTTTGAAAATTCAACTTTCCAAGTAATACTATAAATTATTATCATAGAATATATAGAGTGGTTACAAACAACAAAGGGCAATATTCTCAACTCACCCTTATTAGGTTCTGTACTCCTAATAAATATCCGTCTTCATGATTCCCCATTTCCCAAGAAACATTGTGATTTAGTCGGCCAACAGGACTTTGAATAGTTTTTGCGAAATCTATATATTTTTAATACATTCAGCAAATCAAATAATGATTAATTTGTCAATTTCAAGAGTAATGTACGTCATATTATTTACAAAGAAATCGTATTACCTATAAGCCATGCACCGACGTGTACAGAGTCATGGATAAGAAGTACCGAAGAACCGATTACCTATGAGATTACAAAAATAAAAATCCATTTCCAATTTAAAATTTCAAGTCATCCAAAATATGTACACATATTTATATTATATTAATTCATTTATTGTCTCATTAAAGCATGCGCAATTTGATTACAAAGGGAGTTATAAAACTCGTGTTAGTCAGACCGGAGATAGCTGGACATTCTTATTATATTCTTATTTTAACAGACATTATTTAACATTATTTAGAATATAATTTAAAAATGAGTTCTCCATTTGATTATTATTTGAGGACAATTCATGCGTTTCGAAATTAGGGGGGATTGGGGTCTTCAACTGGTTTGTGCTTCCTATTATCTAAGGTCTCTTAATATTGATTGGAAGCCAGAGTTTTGATATCTATTGAATCTGCATTTGGTTAACTCGTAGGGATTATTAGTTCTGAGTATTCGGGGTGAATTTTTTGCATATTTTTTGCATATGAGTTTAAAAATCTACACACACCCGACTGAAAGGCGTCATTGTAACAAAAGTTCATTGCCATTTTACAATAATTTTGTAGTTTTAAAACTATATACACATATTATATATGTATATATTCAAAGATTCAAAATTTAATTCTTTGTAAAACGGGATATCTAGTAGTATATGACGCATGAAGTTTTATGAAGGAAAACATGTTTGTTTTGTATTTGAATCAATTGAGGTTCCATGCAATTTTAAATTTAAATACGCCGTACACATCCTATATACGTCGTCACCAGTCAAAATTTTCAGTTTCATGTGTGTGTGTACATATACATTTATTGTCACCCCAAGTTTATTATGCAAACATGTGAAATATCTTCATTGATGAAAACATTTGCTTTAGTGATGTGCATGCTAAAGCATTTTTTAGCGGCTAAGCTAAAAGTGATAAAAATTTCTTGGCCAGCTAAAGGAAGTTTAAAACATGTTAGCAAGCTAAAATCCCATAAACAACCCACTTTTTTCCACTCTGAAATTTGTTGACCATTTTCGCGTTTTATCTAGTGTAAGTTTCCTTCAACATTTCTTAGCTGGCTAGTATTCCTTAGCTATATAGCTAAATTTTTTGAGCTAGCTAACTAAAAGAACCCTATGCATATATGCACTAAAGTTGGCTAAACAAATGGAGTCGATAAAACGTCAAGTTTTTGTGTGTAAAGACACTTTGCTAACTAGCCAGAGTTAGCTAGCTAAATCCTTAGCCTGCGCGTCACTAATTTGCTTATCATTTATAACTTGACGGTAATTTTAACTTTGTGGTGATTTAGGAAAAGAAACCATAAATATTTAATACTAAAATTTTAGTCGAAAATTAGCAATTACCTCGTGTGTATTGAAGAATTCTGAAGATTGTAAATTTTTTCTGATTTCCTTGAGCCTTTCTCTGTTAAAGGGACAAATAAAAGCCAAAATTAATGATACAATTGATTGATAAAATTATAACATCTTGTTGTAAGCTGGCTATCTTATGGGATTTTTTTGCTTTTATTAGTAATCAGTGTTACTTACAAAAGTTGAGACCGTAATTTTGGATCTTTCGGAAGATATTGCGACATCATTTTAGTGACGTCTGATTCAGTCTTCATGGTTTTTAAGTCACTCATGGGTATTTTACTATTTTGAAACTGTACAGAAATATCAACAGTACAAATTATTTTTAGTGAATGAAAAATATGCCCAGCAATCCAGCATATTGTATGACGAAGGTGAATGAGTTACAAAAATGAATAGCTACAAACCTTAATAGCTTCAATACGGAAGCCCAAGGAAGAAGTTGAAGATTGTTGTTCTCTAAACTGCATATAACGAAGCTTAGTAACTGCTTTTGCTTTATGTTCTTCCTCCGTTGGAGCTGTTGGATCAACTTTGACCATCTAAATTTCCAATAATAAACCATTTCAATGAGTAAATAAATAAATACACTTGATAAAAAAAACGAAACAGAAATAACAAGGTAAATGGAAATTCCGTTTTTACTTTTTGGTAAAGATCACTACGTTCACTGGAATTGGTTACTTCGGACTCGAGGAATGTTCTAAATATTAAGATGGCAAAGTTCTTATTAGTGCTGAATTCTTTTGGCTAACAACAGATTCGTTCTATGAGTACAGCATAATTCACACAATAAACGTATTCCTCGTTACCTTACTCCTATCTTGAGATCCATTACAGCTGGATCACCCGTAAAGCCTGTTAACAGATCTTCAATTTCTAAGAAAATTTCTCCGTTCCATTCTGTTGCACATTAAAAAAGAAAGAATATTTTTAGTGAACTAAATATGTTAAATATGGGTCGTATGGAGTCATTATGTCAACAAGTACCGACATAAAACAAAAAAGTGAGCAATTTACCTGTTAGGCTATGAAATAGTGGTATTACGGATTTCATTGAATCTTCAGAATTCGAAAGATACTCATACACATTTGTCTCGTAGTTGTCATCTGAAAATGAAAAAAGAAACAGTTCATTGTAAAGTCCACTTCCTCCAATTTTAATCTCAATAATTCAACAGTTAGAAAAATTAAAGGCATGAAAGAATAATCAATAAAACTATTGCTACGTGTATTGATATAAATGCACTGAGTATACGCATAAAAATACTTAAGCGAGTCTATCTTCTATATCGCTCTACACAATATTTTACCATGTTCCGCATACATACCTCTTCAACACTATAGTATCACGGAGGTGAAAACGGATGGTAGTCATTACCCACTTATGCATAATTAGGTTATATTACTTAAGTACACAGAAAACACGCGTGGAGCTCATTTATAAAGCAAACAAATAAATACAAATGTGTAATATTTTCAACTATATGGTGAAATGCACAAGTAACATATAATTATACAGTTGGTTATGAGTCATTCTTTTTACCTCCTTGTTTTTTCCATAATGTGTTTGGACCCGCTGGTGCGAAGCAGCCTGGATGGCCGGAAAGCTGGACAAATGACCTGATTTGATGGATGGGATGTTGTGTTTCTTCTGGGTTAGCATCACTAGAATTTGTACTGGAGGCAGCGCTGGAGGAATTGGTAGAAGTGGGCGGAAGGAAGAAAGCCGCGGAAGCTGGAGCTGTGAATTCCAATGCATTTATTGCCAAGAGTTGCAAGAGATCCATCGTTGTTGGATTGGAATTAGAGCTGGAAGTACATGTTGTAGATTTTAACCAAGCTGCCGCTGACTTCTTCACTGATTTCTTTGTCGCCGTGTTATTATTCAGTAATTTGAAATCAAGATCACGCTCTGCAGCCGCCTAAAATATTACAAAAAAAAAACATATTTTGTTATTTACCATAGGTTGTATAGACTTACATTTTTCTGACAATCTACGTATATACACTGAGGTATAACCAATATCATAATAGCATTAAACTTTTTATCAATGAGCGTTAAAAAGACGACAAAAAAATGGATAGACAAAGTATGACACGTGTTGTCAGAATTTAAAATTACAGTAAAGACTAGAAGAGAGCAAAGAACAAGTCAGGAAAATGTATTACTGCCTTGACATTGCAGATCGTATTATGATATAGACACTTGGAATTTCGTTGTCACTATATTATAATCTTGTTGTATTCTTTTCAATTCCCACACAATGATATTATACCCCCCTTCAAATTTTCTGCAGAGTATATTTGATAATAGAAAACTATAACCTACACTGTAGAATATATTTCGTACAGAGTACAGACTGACTCTGTCTAAGCCAAGAACTGAAAATTGAATAGAACTAAAAATTCATGCCGACAATATGCTAAAAATCAAAATCATAAAGCATGCAAAAATATTCTGCACGATACAGGAATGGTTCATCAAATCAGTAATTGCCTAGTATGACGCAATAAAAGGCACAACTTTGTGCGTACTTACTGACTTTATACACATTTGGGCTCTCATAGATATATTTTACTACAACTTACTACTAACATAAAAAAAAGAATCCTTAACCATTGTCCATGCCATCCATGTTATCTCATCGTATTTTTTCGTAAAATGTCTACTCAGTAAGAGTGAGTGAGTACGTTTGTATTTTAACTTTTAACTTGTGGTCAAGGAAGGTGCTCTAGAGTTTGACGTATGTACAGTGTACAATGCTACGTGACGAGCGAAGAAAACCGGTTAGTTTTCACATACGCTCACTCGCTCGCTCGCTCACACACCATACATCGTTTGCATACATACTATTACATACTCGCTACAAGAAAATTGCAATGCAATGCACAGTTCTCTTATTATATACTGTCTCAACAAAAATAAGCGAGGTTCATCGAGAACAAATACAATAACAAGGAGTAACATATCAAGAGCCGTGAACTGTATCGCGTAATTGCAATATTTACATGAACAGCAATACATTGTATCACACGAGATTTAATTGTGATTTGTCATTTCATCAATGAATGAGAGTTTTATTACATGTATTATTATGTAATAAACATCCTTGTTGGCTTTGCATATACCCGCAACCCGCATGGTTCTCAATATTCCACACCGATTCATTCAGCAAATAACAATGCATCAACTCAACTGTTATTTCCCTGCCACATACAGCAGCGTATCTATCTATGTGTATGGCAAACAAATATCTAGGACAATGAGAAATTCCGTTAACTTTATCATCATTTTGTGTCAGTCTTCAAAATTGGAAGCCTATTTCTAGAAAATGACGACATCACGACATGAACACATGTCAGTTCCATGTCTATTTAGTTTCTCAGTAGGTATTAATACCTACATAATAGTAATAATAATAATAATTATTATTATTGGTTAAAATTGCGCATAAACACAAACGGGCAAAAAAGAAAAGAAATTATGTTTAAAAAAGAAAACGGATATAAAAGTCATTAGCATGGGTTGCTTTCTTGCTTTCGTAATTGGATAGAAATGTTTGAAGAAGGAGAGAGAATGATAAAATGATTCAACCTGGTCTTCATCTTGAGAACTGATGTTTAGAAATAGAATAGAATTACAATAATATCATAAAATAAATAGTACAAACTCTCTAATCATGTATGTACGTACGTGGTTATTCAAGATATGTAGGTAACTCGAGGTGCATCATTTGGAATGTACATCCGTTCTGTACTCTATATTCACAATATGCTTATACTATTCGTGTACGTCATCAACAATTAGCACTAAAATATGATTCACAACTATGATAAAACTTTTTTCCCCTCTTCCTTCTGTCAGTCACACACAGTCACACTATTTATCCATGGAATTTACCTTGTTTGCCTTAAAAAAAATTCTCATGTATATCCAAGTCACTTTTATTTTTTGTCTTCAAAACTTCATACAATGAATGACTAATATCAACGACTTTTTTCTCATATACCTATTTTACAAATCTCAAGACTAAATTTTTTATATGCCACATGCCATATCATATACACAATAATACACCATGTACTACATGTCATGTAGCATTCATGTGTATGTAGTATACTCTAACTGTTTAAAAAAACGTAGTAGTACAATGCTTTTGAAAACGAGAATTACAATTACCTGAGTTGTAAAATCCAGTACAGAGCAGCTATTATTAGCTTTGTTGGATTTCAAATTTTTTAATTTGCCTTGACTAGATTTTGAGCCACAAGGGCATACCGTCGGCATGAAAATTGGTCTCAGAGTTTTTATCATTTTCGTTTGACACAACAACAAACCTCACACAAAAGCTTTTCAATCAAAAATGGATTATGTAAACTTTACACCACTACACAGATTTTTTCACGAGCATCACAGGAACACGGACGAGAAAGTAACATGAACTGAACGAGTCGCGTACACATAAACCCTGCTGATAATTTTTTTGAGTTATAAATAGAACCAAACTTTTTAGACACACCTCTGATAAATAATTACTGGATGTATAAATATATTATACTCATCAAATAATGGACTCAAGTATGGTAAGCTGTGATAACTTTTGTCAAAACTACGTCTTTTCCCAATTTGAAGTGCGACAAACACAAAACTTAGTTTCCTTTCCTATTTTCACTCCAAACTTCACAAAATAATAAGCCGTAATAAAAAATATATACCGTATAATACACTTGGGCAACAAAGTATTTTTGATAGTATGAGAATCGTAACTTTTAAATTTGAATACTAAACTGTTTAGTCTATAAACAACTGTTTTTTAAATAAAGTATATATTTTTGTTGCGGATTGTGTATGGAGACAGTCAAGTAAGAAACTTTGTACTTGCAACTTTCTTAAGGTGAACAGACATGGAAATGAGACAACGTGAAAAAGACTGAGGATAAGTGTGACACTGTGAGAGTGTAATATGCTAGACTTGTATTCCCCTTAGCCGGCTGTCCTTTAGAAATAAATATACGTGTGTGCAATACTATATAAGTGTATTAACCATACACACTGAATTGTGATTTTACTGAATGGGACAACAACGCGTGTGCTTTGATAATTTCACTCCCTATATTCACTCAACTATGTATTTCTCCCCACCTTTCACACATTACATGACGAAGCAAGCTCATGACAATCAGATTACACGTAAACTATTTTACCACCCTGTATTGTATTATTAGTACTTACGCTCTAGCTTTTAGTTGTACAATTGATATTTTAAAAGATACAGCAAACTACCTTAAACTTGGCTTCAACCTCATCATCATCTTCACTAAATATGCATGAGTATAATGAAGAGAAGGTGAACTGTGCGACATATGTACAGTAGACAGCTTGTACTAAAATCGTACGTACGGTCCGTATATATATATGCACATAATGTATTAGATGCTATGAACGACCGTACGTACGATTTTAGTACAAGCTCTCTAATATATGCATATGCATATATTGTAAAGCACACATATAACGTACGTAGAGGCTATCTATCCACACATAACGCATAGTTTACAATTTAAATTGTGACACCTTCAATTTTCCTTGCTGACTATGTATGACCACGATTATGAATAACTGATGCATTCCATTTTATGTATCACAGTTTTTTTTGCATTGACGTCGTAGCATCACGAGACTCTCGTCGAGAGCACACCCCCATTTTATGCGTACAATGAATGGTGAGTGGTCATACCGTATGAGACACCAACCTGTAGTAGGGAATACCTCTCACATATATACCTAGAAAATGCCTCGACACAAGTAAAAGACGAATTGGAATAGTCAGCAAAAAGCAAAGCTGTCCTTATCTCCTCTTGGACTCTAATCATTTTTATACAAATTAAAGCGACTATGTAGAGAAAGAATCTTATTTTTTTCTTATTGTTGGCCCGAATACTTCAAGTATGATGATGATGATGACTATTCCAATTTCTGAAGCTTGAGATGAGAAGTAAACTGGACTTGTACTACATTTTCAGGAATTTGGCGAGTACAAAATCCCCAATAACATAATCATATACATTGTACTGTACAGTAAAAAAAAAACTCGACAAAAATATGAGAAAAAAAACTGTACGCAATAATATACTTTGTAATCCGTACAATATTAAAAAAATAGGTGAAAAATAGGTCGTTATAAAGAATATTATATTTGTTCGTGTGCGTACATACCATTTCTGACTGACCGCAATGAAGATCCTCATCGCTGACAATTTTTTCCGGAGAAAACAGAATCTTGAATATCGTCATAGAATATTTTCAAAGGAGATTTAACTTTGGCATTCACTCAATACTATCGTAAAACTTTTGAACGGAGTCCCTACGTCAGCGATAGACTCTTTGTACACAGCATGTATAACAAGTATGTACGTATACAATACCACTATGTTTTGTAAATTTCAAGATTGCACATTTATTTTTCCCCTGAGAGTTTACACAATGTCACAATCACACAATGTATATCAGTGTATACAATATGCTCTCCTCTATTCCAAAGAACACCATAGTCAAACTCAACGGTCAACAGTAAACAAACTCTGCAGAAACTTCCAAAGGGAGGGAGCCAAAAACTATTTCATTTTCTTTACACTTGACCTGACATTCAAAACGTGGTCAAAACACTAATCCATACTCAACTTGTAAAACTTTTTAATATTTATCCAGTTTTAACCAATTCGATGCCCCATTATCGTTTAAAAAAACAAATTAATATTTCCTTAATATCCACATAGTATGCAATCAAATGTTTAATTTTCCACTATATGAATTAAACAATTGTTTATTTCAAAATTTCAATTAACTGTACACACCAAGAATGAGTTTAAAACATTTTTTTCCTTCCTCTAAAAACAGAAAATTTTGTATTTGGGAGGTAAATAGTTTTTTTAATGAATGTTGATATTCCTACTAGCTAGTATAGTAAATATGATAGTAATGAGCACACGGAACACGGACGTAAATATATTAAAGTTCGCCAAACTGAAGTCATCACAAGACTGCACGAAACAATAAAATTACATAGTAGTTTGTCCAGCTAGAGTGTATATAGTCGGAGTTAGAAGCACGTTTTTCGCGAGTTTCACAAAAAGTATTCAGCAGGCCTAGTGCCTGTCTATAGCCTGTCTATGAATATTGTACTCTGCCATCCATTTTCTTCTTCGGCTACATACAAAACTAAATAGTAGTTTTTAGTGTACTCAGCATTATCAAATTGGCATTTAGTGAAGACAGGTTCTAATAGTTCCTCAAGTGGGATGGACTTACACTCCATCGTCTAACCATCATTTCTCCCAACTTCTAACCATTCAACCTCATGAAATGCTTTTTCTCTTGAGCCCCTGCACATTTGCATTCAGTGTAGATGTCTGTATCAAGTATTAGCTATGGATGAATAGCATAGAGCGAATACAACTCATAACAACTGTACCACAAAATATGAAATTTCTAAATGAATACGAATGAAACGTGAAATTTCTATATAGATGCAAATATGCGAGACACGTTGATAGGTAAAATACAAAATATTGCATGCATATTTTGTTATCTCCATCATACCCATCATACACATACTTAGTAAAAATGCTCGTCCTCTGTATACATACATAATATGTATTCCATATCCATAAAGAAGCTATACACTGACTTGTGAGTACACCTTGATACTCACTTGCCTCTTGTTTTTTGTTTCGTTTTCTATACAGTGAAGGTTTTATTTGCTTCATTCATTGGTACGCTCTTGCTAAAAATGAAATCAATGTGTGAACATTTACAAAGTTGATATGATAATTAGTGTGCCTGCAAGCAAGTAGGGAGGGATTAAGACTAAACTATTGTAATGTAAGACAGACTGTTCATGGTTTAAAATCATATCAGAATAGACATAATACCAAGTTTGAATTCAAAATATCTTTTCAAAAAAACTTGTCTAGCCCAAATGAACAAACCACAATCAGCTCATAACTCACAATAATGGGTAATTTACTACATTATTTATTTGTCCAAACATTGTTTTTTGTAGCATTTTCAAATCGAAACTACTCGCTGAACTTTGTAATTAACGTAGTAAGCGACATCTTATGCTGATGTCATAAGATGCATTCCAGTACAAAATCATTTTCTGTCTGAGCAATACACCAGCTACCAGCTTGCATAAACCTAATTTAGTAAACAGCAGTAAACACACTTTACACACTCAAATAATAATAAAAAAGGTAGTAGAGCCATAGTCTAATTTCAAGAGGATCGTAAATCGTCATTCTAAAACGTAAACATCTTTGTGTAAAAAGATTCCCTCTTCAAACTACTACTACTTGAGAATACTTGACAACTTACATGTCTTACATACTACAATAAATATGCATTCACTGGCTTTAGTATTTTGTATTTCCATCCCCAGACAAGTATTACAAATTACAAATAATAATATCACATACACACAAGACCGTACAAAAAAAATACTCATGATAAAAATATGAACCATACCAAAGTAATACACTCAACACTATAAAACACGGAACTGCACATCTATATATTCTTTACTTGTAAATGCAGACTAGGACAGGAACTGATGAAAGCTTTATGTCGTACGGTACAAACTCTTTGAGGCTATTTGGGTTATACAAACAAAATTTTGTATCTGCAGATACAATCTTTATATTGGGAAACTTCAAGTTGTGTATTTTAAAGGATATGCATGTACACATGGACATACTCTTAGTCATTATCAGTCAACAGTATTAATAGTAAATACTAATAGACAAACGACAAGCCATCGGTTCTCGCATGAAAAGGAAGTGTTAACTATATGCATCCAAAGATTAATAGAGCTTGTAATAAGAATAATGTCGAATGATGACCGTTGGCTACGAAAAATCAATCAGTCTACGAATTGTATACTCTTCTATACTCTACACAATCGCATACAATACTTAGTGCATGTATACAGTACAAACTTGGTGGGATGATTAAAAACAAAAAAATGAATACATTTAGTATCGAATGGAGTGGTAACAGTGAATATCAAGATGACTTGATGCCGTCTGTTCGGCGAGGAGCAATAAAAAACTATTTTAAAATGCAGTATAACAATAAGTTGATCTTGCAATAGCGTCTTTGTATTAGTAACCTTCTGCTTGAGGGCAGTACAGATGAATATCTTTAAATAACTAGACAAATTATCACAATAACAGCAAGACATGGTTGAACTCTGTCACACTTCATATCGGATGTTTGCAACTTACACAGTAATTCAATACACATGTCAATGATGATAATAGTACATAATATACAAGTATATCTTAGATGCACCAGTAGAATCATATAAAGATACTATATTATGTACCTACAGAAGCCTTTTTTGCCCTAATGATTTATCCATCGTGATATTTATTTATCGGTTTCAACATGTGTATTTTAAAGCTATTTACGCTACACATGTACATGACTGAAATGTATAAAGATGCCTACATGTTGAATGTCTACGATTATGCCTACCCAAGTTCGACATCAATTCGCGATGACGCACAAAACTTGGAGAGTGGAGGTCATGGGAATTAAATAATAATAGCCTCTCAAGTCTCTTCAATTTGAAGACAAGAGATCCATACAGACACAGAAAACGGGTTCACTCAATTGACCCCACCGATTCATTTCCAATCCATTGTGAACCACCATCAGTGACTCGAGAGTATATTTCAATGTCTTGCTCACTCGTAAAAAATAATCTTTGCATACTATTTGTAACACTTACGATCAAAATCAAATCAAATAAAACACATTTCCACGTGCGGACATCCAAACTGAATAATTTATGCTAAAGGTGTACTTTAATTGCCGTTCACGTTCACAAATCTCTTTTCTGAAAAGTGTCTTCACAAGATATGCCCCTTTAAATATGCATTATGCATACATTTAAAGTTTAGGAAGGCCAGTATCTAGTACAAAACTCTGATCATAAGCTAACACACATCCCATTCTGATTCGCACGCTCTATTTTTTTTCACATTCCACTGATGAAAAGTCCGTTAATCGGATTTCATGGCCGAATGGTAGGATATTCTACGCATAATTAATTTCAAAAAAAATACACGTACAAGTTTATTCATATTCAACGAGTTCTATATTAACTTTAAAGTACACTATTATGGAAACATCCTTTAATATTTTTGATGCATAATCTCTAAACAATTTCTATCGACTATGGGCTGGCTTAAATGTTTACAGATTCTATACTCTGTTTGTTTTACCATTGACCTACGCCAAGGATGGACACACGGGTCAATGCCGTATAGCATCTCATTAAAATTCAAAAATACTCAAGTTAGGCTTGGGTGGGTTTCCTTCATGTACATTTATATGGATGAGAGGAACGATTCTAAGCAATCTCTATTAAATTGAATACATTTCCCTGAAATGAGTTTTCTAGTAAGTATACAATAATCTCTAAGATAAACAATTACCAATAAATGTACATACTTTGTTTGTTTGTACAAAAACATTTTTTATGGGATCTACAAATTGCATAAATTACATGGTTCCTTCATAATTTTAAAAATAGTAGTTTATACATAAAATGTACACATTCAAGTTTTCAGCTAATAATATATTTTCAAGAAACAAAGTCTTTAAACATTCATTTAAATATCCGGCTTGATATTTCAATTGGTCTAATGTAAAGAGCACGTGTATTTGTTGTACTGGCCTGTCATCTTGCAAGTGAATGAAATTGACTGGTGACTACTATATTATCTACATTTTCTCCCTCTCTAAACATATATAGTGTGTACAAGTATTATGTCTTCATTTCACAACAACAAAGTACTTAAAATGTTATCACACAAAATTGTGACATTAAATGAAGTGACAACCGTCACACTTGTTCAATATCTTCTCTTTACTTACGTCCGAATACAAAACTCGTCAGCTAATCTACGCAAAATTAACTGCATGTCAGTATATTTTAAAACTTGAACAGCTGAACGTTGGATCGTAATCGTATATTAATCCTGTATTGGTTATTGGATATTCCATTAGATTAAACAAAACGTACTTGAGAATACATAAATCCGGAGTTATCATTGGAAAACCAATTGTATACGTTAACTGTGAACTAATTAATTATACTTACTTGACAAATGATTCTACCCGGATAAAATACTCCCTCTTCCCTGACTTCAGAACATCCAACAAACCCCAGAGGTAGAATTTCGTCCATTTAAAGTCACTATACTATTTGTAAATGTGTTTATTTCAACCATGTGTATAGAATATTGAACATAAAAGTTCGTACACTTGAAGTTTGAAGAAACAAACTTTTTTTAAAACTGCGTCATCTTCCCTGCGATTTGTTTCAGACTAATTTACAATTTATAGACAGGTAATATATTTTCATTAAACAGTCCAGACTATAAAGAATAACTCATTTTCTGCACTATCGTTATTCTTTATCAACTCTGTAATTATTGAATTCTTGTGATATGGGAAATGGTAAAAGCAATACATAGATAAAAATGCAGAAAAATGATTTGTACGTACTTCAATTAAGGAATTGATCTTTAACTGTAAATGGATATTTTTTTATGACGACAGTGCGATTGTAAAAATCCAATGGCTTTATACACTAAATGACCAATTATAGGATATAATTCGATCAGCACTTTTATAAAATGTCTCGAAATATACATATATAACATATATGTAATACAGCATACATACTGTCCATGTCACATGGACCATGTGTATGAAAATGATTTTGACTTTTTTTCATCGAAAGACAATTGACTCAATGCTGCTATATGTATGTGTTTATGTACATATAGCAGCATTGAGTCAATTGTCTTTCGATGAAAAAAAGTCAAAATCATTTTCATACACATGGACAGTATGCTATATTACATACGTGTCGTGCTATTTGACTATACAGGCACAGGCCAAACAGTTGGGTACATTCTAATTTTCAGTAATATACGACATAGGAAATCGATATGCAAAGCCCAAATAAAAGATATAATTAATTCCGGATATAGTGAAACAACATATGCTTAGACAATCTCCATCCCAATTCAATGATACACAACAACAGGTAACAATAATTTGGCAAATTGTGTGTACGACAAAAACCAACCCAAATATACATGAAAAAAATCAACTAAACAGAGGAGGTATTAATGAGGAAAGTGAAATTTATTTATTATTCACACGATTAAATGTCTTAAAGGATTTTGACTAATAGATTCAAGACGTTAATATGCCATTTTTCAAGTACAAGTCTATTTACATGAAAGTATCATGGCATGCATTTCCCACGTGGGCTAGATTTTTTTGTACTATAACTTGTAATTTATAAGCTACATTATTGTATACTTTTCATATCTTTCACAACCCAAATGAACTAATAGAACTTTCATCAACATTACACACTATATACACCTTTCCCGACTTCGTTCTCATCGCTCCCTTCTGGACTTTCATATGTGCCATTTCATGTCTGAAACTTTGGAATCTTCTTTATGCATATATACCTACACAAAAAAATTCTCTCGAGAGAAAATCTACATAAACTTTGTACCCATATGCAAGTCGTGCGTTGTAACAAAAAATAAAGAAGTGCGGCCGATTGTCTGATGTACACATATTTAAACAAAAAAGTTTTACTAGTTGTGTACCTGTCAACTACCTTCTATATGACCTCTACTATGAAGCTTCAAATTTGTTAAAGGTATCTGGATGGAAACCTGACCTATACCAGACCAGAACTTTGATTATTTGGTAAAGCAAGTTTCTCAAAGTTTTCTTTTTAAAACAATTCCCAGCCAAATAAAACACGAAAGTTTATATATATACTCACGACTGAATTATGCTATGTTGAAACAACCAATTAAAATATTAAATACACGATGTAGTTGTGCACACAGTTCCAAATGTAGCATACTAGCATACAATATTTATACCTACCAAAGTCAAAACATGCTAAGCAAAACAATAATATGCCAGTCTTGAGTAAACGTATAAACTGGTCCCCAAAAAATAATTTATGACGCTTTTTTTCATCGCAATAATAATATTGAAACAGATTTGATATAACCAAGAAATGGCTCCCATGGTTCGTCTACAATTTTCAAATCAACACTGCAAAAACTGGAATGATTGGCAAATCATTATTGTATGGAAGCTTACTAAAACTTGTATAGACAGTACTTTTTATTAATTGCTATACATTGTCTTAAGTATACTTATCTTTAATACCAGAACCAAGTTCAATTCAACATTTTTCCAGGTATGTGTCTTTGTAGGCAAAAGCAAACAGACAAATAAATACAAGACAAAACAATACTATTGTTGAAAAAATATGTTATAACACAAGTGTATAAAGAACGTTTTTTTCATCATTAAAAAACAACTTGTAATAACCATCAATCATTGTGGCAAAACGAAATGAAACAATGAGAAAAAACGACTATGTACATATTATATATGATGGAAGTCATTGCAAGGAAAGACTATAGTCTCAGGCTTGTGTATATTATTATTTGGGCATCCCATAGTTTAATTTCAATTACTTTTTAAAACACATACTCCATTCCATGACATATTCAATATTATTAAAATTTGAAATATGCATTTCTATAGAATTTTTGCAAGTAATCAACAATAGTTTTTTATTCAATTATTAAATGAGAAACTACATGTAATTAAAAAACCAATCTTTCATACTGAATGAACGCACATATACATCCGTATTAGACTTGCTTATCTCTCGAATGTATGTACTATGTACATATATTTGTATAAGATACTACACATCAATTATGCTCCAGGTTCATATACATTAGTGTATACATACCACGATGGTATTTCTGTAGGGAACGTGATCGTGGTTCGTGATGAAGAATGAAGGCAGGCAGATGAAAAAAAACCCTCTTGAAATTAATATAAATTGAAGCATTCTTTATTAATGCGTTGATAACAAAAATTAAATTATCAGGAACTAATTTTTGTTTAGATGATAGAAGAGAAGGTTTCAATACATGTCGTTACTGCGTAGATATTTTATAATGATAATATGATATGCACTCGTAAACAAATTACAAGTTAAATGTCTTGCCACAGAATATGTGAGACAGGAAGTGCTTTTGTAAATCTTCCCACTTTTTCCTATCCTTGCCTGTGTAACAAGTATCTACAACTCTGCATGCACCGGTAGAACGAAAGCACATGTGTAGTGTTTATATTTTACACTCTTCCCATTTCCTATGGATTCGATTGTAATCGTGAATACTTTGAAAGCTTTGAAGGTGAGGGCGACAATTTATCTTTATGGGTTAGTTACACTTGCTAAAGTAAATTCAATCATGTATCCATTGAGTTAAATTTCATAGCGTTCGCGAATCTTTGGCTTGGACAATGTACCATTTATTTCCATGCCTATATACTTTATAGTATTTAATTTCATCTCATCTCCTCTCTCAAGTCTCAACCTGTAGGCAGTTGCGAGTCAAAGGATCAGACTTGTATACATACCTGTATGCAATATACATATTTACAAAATTATGAACAGTTTGAACAATAACAACATATATATCATTATAAACTAATGTATAAGATATTTTCTGTTTCCGACATTCACTGTACTCTTCCCCTCTGTATTCCGTTTGCACGTTATTTAATATATATAATGTATACTCTATTGTTCATTTCATAAATTATATACGTGAGGAGACTTTGTAGAAAAATATTATAATACTTATAGATCAAGGACTACAACTACAAAATAGTGAACTTGCAAGACAAGTATTTTATCGTTCTTTTCAGCTATTTTTTAGCCTGAGAAAATTCACATATTCACAAAAAGAATTATCATATACTAATCCATAAAAACTGAAAGAAGTCATCGTGGATTAGATGGTAAACAATGTAATGGAGAAAATAATGAAATATCCATATACCATATACACATTTTTCAATAGTTTGTTATCTTACACACTCGCATACCCAAAACTGTTAAAAAATATTACCTGCAGACTCCTCTTTTTGTAAGATTTAATTATACAGAAAATAGCTTGTAAGTACATCTTCTCATAAGAAATGCAACCAATCTTTATGCTTTTAACCTGTGATATCTGTATATTATATCATCTCGCGAACTAATAAGGATTATGAATTTACAGACTTTAAATGCGGCTATCTATGCGACTATTTTAAAGGGAAGTTATATAATAAATAATATTTTCAAAAACAATCATGTTTTCGTGAAAGGATCCTCACAAAATTTGAATAATTTCATTCACTGGTTCTAAACAGACTAACTTCTTGTCGTTAGTTGCAAAAGCAAACTAATTTTCCATTTCCTTACAGGAATACGATACATGCTACATGTATAAATATTGTATTATACAGTAGCCTCACTCAAGTAAATATGTATCTAAAAACACCATTCATAAGCAATAAAAAAATATTGTTATTCTCTCTCCAGATAGGAAAATGTGACTATGTATATTATTATTATGATGATATTGAAAACTCGGATGTTAAAAAATTGTGTACAAAAACGTGACTGAAATTGAGCTCAAGATACTTAATACTTAGTAATCAAGTATTTCTCCGTAGTTTATAAGACTATACCAGGCTAACAACGGCAATTGTTGAATTGCTTTTAAAACAAATCATTAATTGACAGATTGTGAAAAAATTTGTACTTGTATATGTAAACATTTACACACTAATACACAGTAGTACACAGAGAAATGAAAAGCATGCAGATGATTTCAGCGCAATAATTGGTATAGTATTGCTCGGGGACACGACAACATGAGAGAACCAACGAACGAAAGAGAGAGAGAGAGAGAGAGAGAGAGAGAAGGAAAAAAACGAGTCTTTTGAGGTCAGTATTGACGTCATGGTGACAACCAACAACACACCTCGTCGATGTCAAGTATATCCATTTAAGACAAGTCTCTCCTTCGATATTTTTCGTCTGGTTTATCTATCTATACACAATTTTTTACTATTCTCAAGTTTGATTTCAATTGAGTAATAAAAATGGTTATTCAATTTGCATACATTTTTAGTTGCTTATAACTTGCAGTCATTAGAGCATGCACATTATTTCAATGTAGGCGTACTTACATAATTTTGTGTTTTGTTTTTTTTTCTATTCTCTTGAAATTGAATGCCTGTTTTTAAAACTGACAACAAAAGCATATCATCAAGACTGATATCCTCACACCTGACAAACAAAATTGCACTATCCTATATTTTTTTACGATACGAACATAAAACATATGCGGCGCTTATTAAAGTCTCTCCAACTCTCCATAACTGCATGCATAAATCTTAAAAATACTTACAAATCCGCAACGTAATTCATCTATTAAATAGATTCTATTTACATGTACTACTAAATAGAGAAGTTCAACTATTGTATAGTATTTTACGTTGCTGTTGAAGCTCTCTTTCAAAGAAACATTTATTTATACACATTCATACCCCAAATCTTAAACATTAAAACGAGTCTTTAATACTCTTTATATACATTTGCAAAAAAATAGCAATTAGTGACACGTATTTGTTACGTCTTCAAATCTACACCACATGTTACAGACTTTAAGATCAAGTCAAACACGTTTTAATTATTCCATAGGACATCATGTCGAACATACTTACAGTACTTACACACATTATGATGACTTTTTAAAAATAAAAAAATTGGGGTCAAAGCTCTCGAATTCCAGAAATCAATTGCCCGTTTTTTTAAATGTTTTACAAAAATACTATTGCGTATTACGCATACTTTCATTTTTCCTCTTGTGAAACGACTTTTGCATTGGAAACACAACCATTCAAAGGTAACAATAAATACCAGTAATTTTCCTTATAATTCTTTATGGGCGAGACTACAGACTATAAATTATATAGTCTATGTAAACGACAACATAAAATGATGCTCATTATTGTTCTACTCCTCGGTTGTATATGAATGAAATTAAAAATTGATGTACTTACTCTCATGAGCCATGGCACGAACGCACTAGAGTACTATATATATACAAAAACAATCAATAAAACAAAGATCATTCTGCCATTAGTTTTACAATCATTTGTTTGTATACAGTATAGTGATAAAACTCTATATCCTTATTAGTAAGAGATTTTCACCTGGAGTGGAGGAAATTCTCCGAGTTTCGAGTTTAACTCTGTCATAATATTTATAGAAAATGTATACGCGTATATACAAAATGCGACAATATAAAACAATAACAAAAAGGATGATAAACTTTTTATAGTTTGTCACTTTTTTACTTTAGTATTTAAACAATAATCAAATAGAAACACTCACACACGTTCACAGGTTCACACCATTTAAGTCCAAATATTAAAATGATAATATTACACCTGCTCTTCAATTAAATAATTCATTAATAATTATTATACTGTGATGATGAGCACTTGTGCACGAAAGTAGAGGTTTTTAGAGTCTTTAACTTGAGCGGGTATATCAAGGGTATCATCCACTCATCTCCTTTTCTTCTTCTTCTTCGTTGTTGCTTCTGTGGGCAATTTGCAAATGCACTATATGAACGATATGTAAACAAATCAACCCTTTTGTATATTTAACTGGCAATTATCATGCTGACTTTGGAATGTGTAGGCTCACATCATAATGAATTATGAATACTAAATCACTATACTTACAGTGAGAGCTTTACAATTACAATTCAAGACTATATACTTTAAAAATTGTATGAATAATATCCTCAATCTTCTGTCTTGAAATCGGAGTTAATTACTTACTTACATCATAATAATAGAAATATTCTATCGTTAATTGTATACTTTTTCAATATACCTGTGTTGTCTTTGAAAAACCTCTCGTGATCCTCCTCTTGTACTTTAATAATACCAAATACTTAAATTGGGGATTTATACACTGTCTACTTCATAGTGTCGGGTTGATACGAATCAAGTCTATATACTAGGATCTTGTAGACGGTGTCTATTATAGTTGTATAATGTTTTTTTTTTTGGGGGGGGGGAGAGATACAGAAAAAATTCGATTTTTAATATTTTTCCAAGACTGATTTTGTTGTAGGTACATGCTTACATGTTAATGAAGCTAATGAATGCTTCATTAATCACAAAAGCTGTTTCGGTTTCCAATTTTTCTAAAAGGTGTTTGTATTACGGTACTAATTATGTATTTTGCATTTGCTTTCCATACAAGCCATTCAGATGAAGGTTAACGGTGTCATTAGTATAATAATAAATAGTAATAATAACCAACTTAAATATATATATATACTTTTTCCTTCAGAGAATTCAGAACATTTTTTTAAATACGCAATGTAAATTTTACAGGCCAAAGTACTCCCCCACGTAATTAAAAATTGCAAATTTGAATAAGGTTATTTACATTTAATAAATGTCATTTATCAATATACTCAGAGCTATATGCACGAAACTGTGTGACCACAGCTCGTGTTAACAGATTAATAAAATACATTTAAACTGTCAATATCTCCAGTACTAACATTCCGTGTTTACATAACTAACTACTCGTGATTTGCATGCAAAATATAATATTTAATGGGTCATAATCAACTAGCTCGTGGTTAGTCTATATGAATTTACTTGGCACTAAATTAATGTTTGTACAGTGAGTAGTAGGTACTATCTATGCACGTGTACTTATGCATATTTCATTTAGTGGTGACCGTGTACACATCGTCTGTGTCACATACACACAATAGTGAAAAGTAGTGAAAAGGAAATGTAAATAATTACTAAACTAAAAAAAAATGTAAAATAAAAATAAACAATCATACGCAAAATGCTACACGTATAACTTCACATATAGGCTGTCTGTATATTAAAAATGAGAAAGATATGGATTTTGAGAATTTTTAATGCTCGAGAGACTCGAGACTGCATATAATAATAGTAATGAGTTTGTCCTATTCAGTTTTCTCTGCCGTATGTAAGCGTATGTATCTGTATGTTCAAGGTAATGCAATTAAAATAAATTATCATGCAGGATTCCAGCAAAAAATCTCTAGTTGACAATGTACAGTATAGAAATTCATTATGCACTGTTTTTTTGTCTATGAGATTCGAGAATTCATACAATCCGAATATACGAGGAGAGCCAGAAAGTTATGCGAAATGCGCAATAATTTTTGATTGGAATGAGATAGAGCAGAATGGTTGTAGTATGTATTGTGGAGGCCCAAGGCCCACTTGTGTGCAAAGTCTCAGGTCACTTCCTTAAGGGACCTGGACAGGGCAACAAAATGTTTTTGTTTTGAAAACGCGAAATTTGGGAAAATCGTGTTTTCAAGTTGGATTTTTTTTTGTTTGAGCTCAATTTTGTAGTACTTCGAGTTAAGTTAGGAAATGTTTCTTCACATTGCTAAGATGGTTGACGGAGCTGATGCCTAGGATGGTATTACATTTGGGCTATCTTACGAAACAACTGAGTGGGAAACAGAT